>CM048040.1:26322500-26565000 GCA_026259375.1 Verasper variegatus | reverse complement strand
TCCTCAATCACAGCAGCAGCAGCAGCAGGAGTCAGCAGTACAGGCCCGAGTGTGATACAGACCAGAACCACGGCGACACACAAAAACACACACCGCTCTTATTTACAGCAGGGGGGGGGGGGCAGAGAGAGACGAGGAGAGAGAGAGAGAGAGAGAGAGAGAGAGTGAGTGAGAGAGGAGAGAGAAGGAGAGAGAGGAGAGAGAGAGAGACCCACGAGAGAGAGAGAGAGAGGGAGAGAGAGAGAGATGAGAGTGAGAGAGCGAGAGGAGAGAGGAGAGAGAGAGAGAGAGAGAGAGAGAGAGAGAGAGGGGAGGAGAGAGAGAGAGAGAGAGAGAGGCTCTCTGACACATTGACTCCAGGGAGCTGCCCGACACTTGCTGCCGATTGTCAGTCTCTGGAGCCTCCGGGGGAAAGTGTGAAGTATGAGCTCAGCTGGAGTTCAGAGAGTCTGTGATTCTCCCTCAGTCAAACACAGGAGAGGAAACCTCCATGTTCTTCACATGCTCCAGATTCACTGCAGAGTTTAGTACATGTGAAGTTAATAATTTCGGATTGGGAGCAGGACAACGCCTCAATCACTTATCTAACTACCCATCAACCCCTCATCCTCCCTTCCCCTCATCCCTCAACCTCCCTTCTCCATCCACATCCTTACCCACATCCTTTCATCCTCTCTTCCCCTCATCCTTTCATCCTCTCTTCCCCTCACCCCCTTCCAGCTCAATCCGGTGCATATTTCTCTCATGTCTCTCTCAAGGTCTCGATCCACCCAGTTCACAGCTGTATACTCCCACACCAGTTTAACACAGACATTCTTCATCCATCTTCATCCTCGTCCTTCACATCCATTCATCCATCTGCAATATCCAACACAGCCTGAATTTCTATCAAAAGATTTAACGATGCATCGTTGTGGCTTGGTCCATGTTAGTGAAGTGTTCGATCCCGAGGTACAGCCGAGGACGAGAGGTGACAGAGGATAACAGAATGATACCTCTGTTAAATATCTACTGAAAACATTTTCTTATTTAGAATTTTTATAATAAATAAATAATAAAACATTGTATTTCATGTCACCTCTCTGAGCACTTAACAATCATTTCAAAATAATAAAAGTGAAACCAGCAGTTATGGAATCAGTTTAGAGTCAGAGACGAGATGCCAACCGACCTGACACTGAATGAAACTGTGTCAGTGTTGGAATAACAGACTCCTTCTGTTAAATACTAAAGAAGTCCTGTATTCTACAGTGTTCACTGAGCTTCACACCTTCACAGACACTCGCTTCAGTTCAATCAAGCTGTTTAATTAAGAATTTCTATTTTTCTGACATGTTTGCTGATAAATAGAGGAAAATAAATATTGCATTATATTTATTTATTATATTCAGCGCTGTCACAGCATTAACTCGTGAGCGGATTCTGACAGGTTTGCCTGAGGCAGACACACAGTTACACACAGACGTCTTTCAGAATAAAATCCCAAAGAGTCAACTGAATAAAGCTGCTCTCACACCTGCACTGAACTCCGGATAATCTCCTGATTCAGACGATGAAAGCAGCATTGAGTCAACAATAACGCACCAAGTTAAACATAACGGCTGTTTAACGACGATGAAATGATCAGATTTCAATGAGTCGTGTTCATTCACGACGAGAAACCGGAAGAATACAAATAAGAAAAAAAGGAGCCAGACACAGAAGACGCTGAAAGTTGGACAATCTCCTGCTTCGTTCTTCATATGAAACACAAACTTAAGTTCATATCAGAAAGCGACTTTCATCGTCTTCTCTCCCTGCATGAAATAGAAGTATGAGGGTTTAGTTCTGATACGGTCACAGCTCGTCCTCCGCTGGACTGAGGTCTGCTTTAAAACCTGGACTGTAGGTGTTTCTGTGACATCTGGACATCCCAGTCTGTGGGAGGACGAGCTCCGCCCTCTGACCCTCGATCAGCAGGACCTGGAGAAGGTGCAGCCGCTGACACAACAGGAGGGAGCCGCTCGCTGCAGCTCGAGCTGGCACTCAGAAATACCCCCACCCACAGCACGGATACAGAAATATGGAGCTCTGAAAGAAAAGCGATCCATCTGTGTTCCAGGGAAAGTACAGTCTCACAGGCAGAGGCCCCAACTCTCTTTTGAAAGGACTATTTGTGGATTTAGTTTCCCTCCTACCTCCCTCCCTCCCTAACTGCCTCCTCTTCCTCTCTCCCCAGCTGGAGTGAGTAATCATACCTTCACATCCTGCAGGGACCAGCACACAAACACAAGCATTAACACAGTTTAACACATCTGCGCCGCCTCAGCACCATAAACACCAGTCGAGCAAATCTCAGATAATGGTGCTATTTGAAGGAGATGTGCGGTTTCTCGATATCAGCTGCAGAAACCAAACACAACGATGTAATGTCGGAGCAAAGCTGCTTCTGTGCGGTGATGCAGAGGAAGAAAAGCTCAGCGTCAGACGAGGCTGCGGCGCTCGCCACTGCCGACTAAATCACATATTTACTCTCCTCTTTATTGCTGCATTGGCCTTTTGTTTTTCTGGAGTTAGAAGGTAGAAGATCTTAATCACTCTGACAGCCCACAAACTAGAGAGGTCCGCCGCAGCCTCTCACCTCTATTAACAAACACCCACACGTTTTCCACCGGAGCAGGAAACTACATGAGTGGTTCTTCAAGCGGCGGGTCGGGGACCAGAGGTGGGTCTCCGGAGGGTGAGACGCTGTCACCGCTCAGCATTAATATGTAAGATGATGTGATTCGGCCTGACAGCTCTGATATCGAATGGGACGATGGCAACACCTCTGTTCCATTAGCGACATCCTGCTCCATTTTCACACCTGACAAATGAGAAGTTAAAAGGCCCGAACTTACACGGCTTCTCTCGGGGGTTTGAAGCGTCTGGTTGTGTCACTGTCGAGGTTTAAATGTTGGATAAGAATTAAAGTAGAAGCAGAAAAGTTTTGCATCTGCACAGGTTCCGGGTGAATGATCTGAGCTGTGTCCCAGTTCACGTCACGTCAACCGCAAAGGCTGAACCTTAATGAGACGTTCTGGTCGACGGAGCAATTACTATTGGTGTTGCTCTTACTGTAGCATCGTTAGCTACTTTGAGTGACTTCAGCTTTGTCACCAGCACGCAATGAATCCTGGGATAGGATGGCACAGTGTGAATGGAAGAGGCATTCGTTGGCCATATTTCATGGAGCGTTAGAAATGGGACAGCCAGGTTCGTTGTGTTCTGAAACTCTTTAATCTGCGCTGCCCTCTAGTGGATGTTTGGAAATATGTGGGCAGTGATGGTTACATCAAACAGACGAATCTCTTATCGTACCTAAACATAGCATAAATTAGCCTTAACGTAATGAGATCTGTGTATCCGATTACTTTCAGGAAGTCACCGAAGGCCACAAAACCAAGAGCGTCTGATTTCCTCCACTCGACTGTTACTGGAACATGTCGCCTCCCGTTTCTCCGGATGAATCGGAGCAGAGATTTTATCCTGAGCAGAAACAGACTGAATGAAACCCTGAACTTCAGATCAGCGGCAGAGGAAGTGAATGAGATGTATGAAGAACATTAACTGAATAAATCTTCTTCATCCTCTTTCAATCTGGTCTCATTCACTGGGAGAGTTTTCAGGTGAAGGTTTTGATTCTGGCACAAACGTGTTTTCAGAGCTGCAGAAAGTATTAAAGCCTGTCGAGGTCAAACGTCACTGTGAAGTATTGAAATGTATTTCTACCGAGTGACAGCTGATTGATGTCAACATCCAGGTTTTATTCTCAGAGATGGAACTTTGCAAACCTTCGCTCCAGGAGCTCGATCACATTCACAAACAAAAACCCTGCTTGATCATTTTCACCTGAACACTGAAAACTTCTAGTGAAACAGACTGAACAGTGAATAAAACCAGACTTAACTACGTGTGTCATAGATGGGAAATAAATCCCAGCTGCTGCAGGAGCCTCTTCACAGGTGTAAATGTGAAGTTATTCTCTGAGTGATGAGACATTAAACTTTAAACTTGTGTCTTAATTTAAACTGGAGATTTGAAAACAGAGGTGAAGTCACAGAATGATCTTATCATATACAGACAAAGCTGTGGTCGTTAATGAAGAGTTGGATCTTTGTGTATAACAGGAGCTAAACAATATGTGTCATATACAACTTAAATAATTCAGGTGCAATAAAACAAGCAGACATTTAGCTTATATATAGATATATCTGTCAGCAGGTACCATGGCAACGGTGGGTGAGTCACCGTGGCAAATTCATGACACTGCACTTACTGAAGCCTATAGATACAGATACATGATAATATACAGCCGTAAGACACACTCATACACAGGGCAGCAACACACACACACACACACACACACACACAAACACACTCACGAGATGATTGCAGCCACTTACAGGTGTGATAAGATGATAAATCCACTGCCTCCTCGACGTCTCCTCTCTCCTCTCTCTGATTCTACCGGTGAGACACTAAACACCAAACCACAGCGGCAGGCGAGAGGAAAATCACAGCCTGTCAAACAACTTGAGATCCACTCACAATGTGCTGAAGCAACACTACCTCTCTCTCTCTCTCTCTCTCTCTCTCCCTCTCTCTCTGCTTGTGTGTGTGTGTAGCTCTGCTTTATTCTGACTCTCTCTCCTCCTCTTCTAACCTGCTCCCATCTTTTATATCTTCATCATCTATTTTTGTTCTTGTTTCTCTTCTAACCTCCTGGTTGTCATCCCCCCCCCCCCCCCCCCCTTCATTCCCACTGGAGCAGCATCACACCAACAGGTGAAGGTCTGACACTGACCCAGTGTCACTCACTCAGATGAGCCCAACTTCAATTCTATCAAGCTGCACCCGATCACACTCATAGATATCATGTCTGACATTTCATCAAGTTCCAGGAATTATTCTCAGAGGAATCTGTGAAAATCAAACATCTTATTTCACAACGTTAAATAAATTCCTGGATCCGCCCCCTGATCGACATCTGCACCAGAATTAAATTAGTTCTTTCTCGACCCAGATCACATCCTTCCGTCAAGCTTCGTGGAAATCACTAACCTCTAACCCTAACCCTCAATCACCCTAACCCTAACAGGAAATAACTAACTGACTAACTGACTAACTGACTAACTGACTAGAACATGATCACCTTAGTGGAGGGAAAAATTGGCGAACTATTAAATATCCGCTTTTTTCTTTGCTTTTTTGTCATGAAGCACATTGAACTAAATCCACCCATCTGTCCATCTGTCCATCTGTCCATCTGTCCATCTGTCCATCCACCCATCTGTCCATCCATCATGGTCTCACTCTGATATTTTCCAGACGGAAAAGATCCAGAAAATGTGAATTTTCCAGAACACCTCCAGCCACCAGGAGGTCCACAGTTTACTTCACTTCTCCCTCGGGTCACTGTGGCGTCACTTGGACCGATTCTCTTTCACACTTCTCCGTCTCTACCTGTCAACACGTCGGCTGCTATTAACCGCTTCACCCTAAGTGACAGTGTGACGAGTCATGTGATTGGTTGTCTGCATCGATGCCGTCTCCATAATTAGCCTGAAGATGGGAGGAGGTTTTCAGACACTGGTTTGTGGGGCTTCAGTTTATCACACAAAAAAAACACAGTGTGACACACACACACACACACACACACACACACACACACAGATACGTAAGTCGGAGGCCAAAACCAGAGGTGGCGTTATAACACTGTGCTGTTAGATTTACTGCACAGAGCTGTCAATCAAGCCACATCGCAAATGGCATCAGAGGCCTGCAGGGAGACGACACACACACACACACACACACACACACACACACACGCACACTCTCTGTCAGTTATACACACTGACAGAGAGTGTCCAGAAGAACGACTGAATTTAAAGTGTCGCTGGTATACATCCATCCCAGCAGAGAAGTGTCAGGATCTTAAAGAGATACTGAGTTTAAATCTGTTTAAGCTGTAAACTGAATTATATGACTGTTCTTGGATAAAATATATTAAAGTTAATGTTGGTTTCAATATCAAATCTATAGGAAATCTACATGAATGGGTTGAACATGGCTCATATCACCACCTAGTGTTTCAAACCACCGACCTTTCAGGACCATGTTGGAACGTCTCTACATCCTGACATCTATAGATATATGAACAACACACACACACACACTCTCATCAGCTTTGTTATCACACTGCAAAGTTGTCTCCTCAGTAGTTATCTCCAGACAGAACCGTCTCCATTAAACCACCCGGCCAGAAATCTACTTTATTTCTCTCAATCATCAATATTTGAGTGAGGGATAACATTTCATTCTCACAAAAGAGAATAACAGAGAATCTACAGATGATTTTCTTTTGGATTGATTTTTATTTCATGTTTGTTAATGAATTCAGAATCGCTTCTAAAAATCACCAGAATTGAACTTTGTCCGTCCTCTGTATTCTGCTGTATTTTTAGACTCTCTGGGTTTATTTAAATATTGTGAAACGAGTCGAGGAGGAAACGTGGCTCGGTTCGTCTCTTTTAATTCATGATTGCGTTAGTAAGTCGCTGAGGTCTCTTCTCTTTGTATTTGTCTGTGTGTGTTTCATCTTCCTCCTGCTGCAGAAACTTTAATGACGGAACAGGATCTGGTTTTATTTTCTATTTAAAGAAGTTTTACGATTGTACGTATCTGTGTGTGTGTGTGTGTGTGTGTGTGTGTGTGTGTGTGTGTGTGCAGCCGAGTGAGGGAGTAACAGGGTTTCTCTTTAACACCCTGATGCCTTTTCTACAACGACCAACACTAACTGGCTCATGTTGGGTTTGTGTGTTCAGCTCAGCTACATAAAGTCTGGTTTCAGATCTGTAGCTATGATTTCAGTCAATTTCAGCTTAACACACACACACACACACACACACACACACACACACACACACACACACACAGTCTTATCTGCGTCGACATCAGCTTGTAAGAGGGAGAGAATTGTAGAAAGAGACAAACAAAGCAAGCCGGGAGCAGGAGGCAGAAGCAGAACGACGAGCTGAGATTGAGAGAAACCTGGAGCCGGAGAGACGGAGCGACAAAGAGGTAGAGAAAAGAAAAGAAAGACGAACGAGTTTTACTCAATAACATTATTCCTGAGTTTATCCGCGACGTGTGTCCCTCTTTTTCTGTCTCTCTCTCTTTCACACACTCTCACCTCCAACAAAGTGTAAACTCCCTGTGGCAGTGTGTAAAGGCCACACACACACACACCCACATGAATAAAGGACACATCTGTATTATACATGTGTGTATTATTCTGTGTGCACCTGTGAGTGTGAGAGAGAGAGAGAGAGAGAGAGCGGTGGGTGTCTCTCGACCTTTCTGCTCCACTGCCTTCGTCCCCTCCGCAGACTTTGGTGCCACCGAACATCCATTTACTGCGGATTCAGCACGTCAGCGTGTGTCTGTCCTCCCGGGTCCGTGCACGTGTCACTGCGTGATGTGCACACTGCAGAGTGAGCACTGCTACATGTTTAAAATGTACTGTGTGTGTGTGTGTGTGGTGGAGAGAGTAAGAAATAACACAGGAGGTGTGAACACAGATGACTGAACTGTGTTCTCCTCTTTACATGTGCATCCATCCAGTGGGTTTCACTGTCAGAGGGTGAGGTCACTGCTTCACTTCTTTGAAATGGAAAATCATACATCGAGGGTCGAAACTGCCACGATATAAATAAACAACTCAATAATGAAAAAGTAAACGAGTAAATAAAGAGATTAATAATTTAAAATTGAGATTTTTCTCTTCACAGTCGCCAAAGTTCTGCTCATTGTGGGAACTGTTGGTTTCTCTATGATCTTTAAGGTCTGGACCTTCGTTGTAAAGAGCCTTGAGATCATGTCTATAATGATTTGGCGCTATACAAATAAAATTGAATTTAATTGAATTGAATTAAAAACAAAATGAATACTGTTTGGAAAAGAAAAAGTCTGTTTATACATTTCAACATTTATTCATATATTTAACATTGAATGATTCATTGATTCATCTTTAATGTTGTCAGTTTCAATTCTCTGTCACATTAACATTACTAAATATTGTATTACATATAGTTTACTGTAATCTAAATAAGGGAGATTTCCATTTATTCAATTCCCTTTTATTTCCTCTTTTGATACTTATTTCTGAATAAAAACGAAAATTATTTTTTATTATTGACTGAGCAAAGACGAAGTCTAGGTCCTTATTGTGATGCTACGTATATTATAACTTTTGTCTTTGTTCTGTATAAATTACGATTTTGATCTAAAAAATCAGTCATGGTGAAAATGTACATCTGAAAAGGGTCTCGCACGTGGGCGTGGTTACGTCCCTTAAACATCCGCCCACTCCTCTGTTTATCATATAACCTGTCCAGCAGCCTTCATCCCTCATCCTCCATCTTATCAAACTCCACATGTACTTAACCATGAACACACTTTACTTCAAACATGACAAGTCGTTCTTCACCATCCATCCCTCCATCTGCTCATGTAAAGAAAACCAGAGGACCCACAGCCGCTTCAAGACGACATTTGTTTTTCCACTTGACACAACTCAGACACTAATGTGGCGTCTGTCAGGATGGAAATGGGAAATCTGTCACGCAGAACCCGACAAAGACACTTTTGTTTTTTCATCTATTCATCTCTGGCAGAGAGAGAAGACAAAAGCAGAGAGTGACAGGACACGAGGAAGACGAGTGACGAAGACGCACAGAGACAGAGGAGAGTGACAGATTCAAACCACAGAATCCTCGTCCCTTTAGAAGACCTGGAGAAGACAAACAATGGACGGACACGAGAAGCAAACGAGGAAGGTCCGAATATTTGTCCACAGCTTCAGCCAAACATCAGTGTTTATAAGCAGCTTTATAAAGTTCATACACATTTATAGTCAGTGAATAGAATGTGTTCGTAAGCGCCTGACGCTTCTTGCTATAGACGTGGGCGTGTTGCCAGTTGGGGGGGTAGTAGTCTTTCTGTTTGAATGGAGGGCATGAATGAAGCGCTTCATTTGGTTGCCATGGTAACATCATGATGGTATTACTAGCAGCATCAGCACCTTCAGGCACAAGTAATACAATACTACAGTACTACAATACTACAGTACTCCACAGTACTACAGCACTCGGGGGTGAAGACTGCAGCTGCTTCCTCTTCTTCTTCTTCCTCTACCTCTTCTTCTTCTATTGTTGAATTCTGTTTCTACTTCCTGTGATTGGTCCAAAAGTCCAAACTATCCAACAAAGTGTTTTCACAGCGAACCAACAGAACCCTGGTTCAGCTTGATCCAGACCCAGAACACCTCTTCTGCTCTGAGGAACCATTCACACCTGATGTTGAACCAGGTGTGAACGAGTCCTGAGTCTCTATTTTCTATTATTTCTACAGATTCAGAACAAACAAACTCTCAGAAGAACAGCTGACACTCACTTGTTTCCTCTTGATCTGCTTTGATCTTGAGCTTATTCAATGACTAACTCCAGACTTCATGATAAGTATAATATTGTTACTGACAGAGAATCAGTTAATCATGATCTTTGTGTATTTTGAGGCTAAAGGACTCAGCTCCAAGTGTCTTTGTCTTTGTGTGGATGTGAGCAAAGTAGAGTGACGAATAAAGACTCTTCTGTGCTTCTTACCACATAGAGCTGTTTCCACAGTAAGGCCCATTCCTGCAGCGTGGACGTCACCTCGGTAACGATGGGGTCCTCCAGAGGCACCACGGTCTCATGAGGCCTGAACAGAGATAACACAAACAAACACAAGCTTCATTCACAGTCACTGACTTTAATTATTGTTTACACAGGAATCAGATGTTCACAAGTAAAGTCACACAACACAAACACATTTAACACAAACACATTCGTTTCTCCACATTAAAACACAAACGTACTTTTTGTACGGCTGATGCTGTGGAGAGCAAACCAATCGAACGTGATTGGTCAAAGCAGAAATGTGAAATCTGGTCCCTCGTCTACAGACTCTGCATATTCATGTATAGAATCTGTTAATAGAGCTGATGTCAGAGGAAGAAGAGTCTGTCCAGCCTGTAAATAAAGATGGTCAACATGACTCCTCTTCCTCCCACTGTCCAGAAATGAAGCCAAAATATCTTGGATAAGAAGACCACCATCTTGTGCCGATGATGTCATTTGGAGTTGGTGCAATAGCTGTCGAGAGATGAAGCTTGGTATCGAGAAGACAAACCGTCCTGACGTTTCCAAACTGAGTAAACTCACAAACCAGCGGCTGAGGAGCAGAACCTCAGTTCACCTCAGTGAGATGAAAACTCATTGTGTGCTAACTCCTCTGTTTCCCACCTCTCTTCTACATAAGTGTGACCATGGGGGAGTTGTTCTCTAAGACTGAAAGCTGAGTCACTGCCTCCGCCCTGGAGTCAGGAGTATTAGAGTACACACTCACACACACTCCTCTCTCCTCCTGGCTTTTCTACTCTCACATTTCCCCCCTCGCTCCCTCTCTCTGTCTCATGACTGATTAATTAATAAAAGCCAGTGTGCCAGATTAGCTGATCTCCCAGCTGAGCCGTCGCTGGCGGCCGCCTGGTGATTTCATCCACATTAGTTAAACTTGTATCTCAGACGCTTCTCCTCCCCCTCCTCCTCTTCTCTGTTCTACTTTTCCTTCCATCTAACCCCTCCCTCTTTTCCTCTGTTTCTCTTTCACTTCTCTGACTCGTATTATTTCTTTTCTCCCCCGTCACTCCCTCAGTTTCTATCCCCGTCCACACTAACCCGTCTGAAAACACGTGTCACGTGACAGCTGACCTGCACTGGACATGCGTTTACAAACTAAACCTTGCAGTACTGTGGACGCCCGGCTGATCTGTAGCAGAGGTGATGAGCTTTCAAACTAAAATGTAGTTGAGAAGATTTCCCCTTTTTCCTCCATCCCTCCTCCCTCTCATCCTTCACTTTGCTTGACCTCTGTCTCATCTCTCGCTTCCTCTTCTGTGCAACCAAGCATTCAACCACACATCGACCCTCTCCTCTCGTTCTGTCTCTACTCGTCTTTGCCCCTGAGAGGACATTTCTGGCCACTTCTGCTCCATCCTAATATCTTTATCTCCTACATCCTGACCGTCTCTTCTTGTGTTTGCCCTCTGCCTGTATTTTATTCTTAAACACACGCTCTGTCTCTTTTTTAAAGAGAGATTTCTGGGAACATATTTCTTGCGTCACAAAACATCTGACATCCTCAGCTGCGCTTTAGACTTGAAAGATATTAATATTCTGTCTCGCAGCTACTTTCACCGACTTTGATTCACCACAAGTCCTTCTATGATTTTGTGGACATGACAGACATGTCACTGAAACTGAAGAACCACCTTATGGATGGATGTCTACGCAGATCAGAACAGTTTCAGTCTATATACATTTTTTATCTTGTATGGCACCAAATCATAAAATACATTATCTCAAGGCACTTAACACGTCGAGACCTTAAATTGATAGAGAAACCAAACAGTTCCCCAACGAGCAGCTCCGACGACTGTGGAGAAACCACTCCCTGTATGAGGTCACTGTGACCTTTGACCTTTGACATCCAATATCTGATCAGTTTCAGTCCAAGTGACATTGAAGACATTTCCTGGAGGCAGATGTGGGATATTACCTGCAGGAGGCTAACAACATTGACCTTTGACCCTCTTTACCTTCAGTGCCACAGCCACAGAATCACCCTGCACCCCTGTGTGCAGTTGACACTGTGTGTATTTTAAACGTTGTGTAGTTGACACTGTGTGTATTTTAAACGTTGTGTAGTTGACACCATCTGTAGTTGACACTGTGTGTATTTTACACTGTGCAGTGTTGAGAGCATCAGTTCCTATTAAGATCAACGTAAGCTGACCCTCAGGTTAATGTCGACATATGGAGCTTGACGGTTCTCATCTCCGACACAAAGTCTGTGAGTTTCACAGGGTGAGAGTCAGAGTGTGTGTGTGTGTGTGTGTCACATCACAACACAGTGGGATAAGAACCTCCTACAATGAAAGAAGCCATCTTTGACAAACCGATTTTTTTGTCTGGTCCATGTCCCATTTGCTAACGTGGAGGAGGAGGGGTTTATGACCTATAATGCAGCCAGCCACCAGGGGGCGATTGAGATGCTTTTGTATGTTTAATGGTCCATATCTATACTTGTCATCGGCCTCCTTGACTCAGTAAAATACTCTTCCAGTGACTCTGTGGTTCTTTGCCCTGGAGCTCCACTTAAAACCAGTGAAAGATTCACTAATTAATTTACTCTCTGCCTTTAATTAAAAACTCTTATGTAAATCCAGTCACGCTGAGTAACTCTGATTAATACGAGGTTTAAGAAGGAAAAAAAAAACCTTTTCCGATCATTATGCAAATGTATTAAAATCTGTGCTCTTGAACTTGGAAGCGAATCAGAAACAAGCAGGTTCATGCGTTATTTAGAGCGAATGGGTCTGAAAACAACCGGTCTCCACGGAAAACGTGATTTCATCAAATTACCCCTAAATGGTTTTTAACGGTGTGAAGAAAAAGGCCTCAAAGCTCTGAGCAAAATAAAGTTTCAACTCCAGCCTCAGCCCAGAGTGACTGAGGCTGGATTTAGACTGAAAGATGCTGACGTTTGATTTTCACACAGTCCACTGCCCGACGAGCCACAGTTTCACATCAGTGAAGCTGTTTTCCTGAAATGTTCTGTGGGTAAACGGTTGTTGATGAGGTTTCTAACACGTGACGGACATGAAACTGGAAGATGAGAGAAAACTGACCTAAAGGACGATGTGCTGAGACACAAACGGGAAGTTAGTGATGAAACGATAAAAGAATCAAGCTGAAGGGAAACATTTATCTTGAATTCAGGACTGACAGTCAAATAAAAACTGTGTGTGGGCGACACTTTGTCACAGTGAACAGAAAATTCACTTATTTCTTCTCTTGCCAAGGTTGAGAACGGCTGCATCTGTCTTCACACTCTCACTTCTATCAGCAAACAGGAAGGGGCTGTCAATCATGTGTTCCATAAACATTTCATTCATATCATTCAGCTTTCTGAGATGTTCAGATACGATGTGACGGTCCAACAAGTCCTGACCCGAGACCGGGTCAATCTGCGGAGCGGCCATGGCTACTTCACTGTTTCCAGACCAGGTATCAACCCAACGTGACGTCACCTGTTGGTTTGTGAGTTGCTGTTTTGTTCAGCGACATTTTGTTTGTTTGAAACCAGAAGTAACCATATATGGAGGCCCCGGGGGCGGAGCCTGAGTGAGAGCTATCGTCACTGTTATTGGAAATTGGAACATTCGTTAGAACATAAAGGAATGTTTACTAATGGTTACTAACATTATAAAGTGAGAAGAAGAGTAATTTTCTCATAGTAAGTCGCCCCCTGCTGGTCAGACAGAGAATACAGGTTTCAGGCACTTCTTCTACGTCCCTTTTTATAAACAGACGATGCTCCAGACGAGTTATTTTCGCTCTGCTTGGTTTAAAGTTGAATTCCTCTCAAACTGCTTGAATATACGGGACAGTATTAAATCTTATTACTCTCTTAAAAAGGTGAACTTGTGGCTGCTCCTCTACAGTCACTTAATCTGGATTTAAAGCAGGAAATATCATGGCGCCTCGGACGTCTGTGTGATGCAGCTGAATATGAAAGGAAATGAGGTGAAAAAAGGCGGAGGAAGGAGAAGTGGCTGTGAAAGATGGCATGTTGGCTCCCTTACGTAAAGCCAAAGTGTCTTGGCCGCCCCCTGGTGGCTGGCTGCAGGTCATAGGTTCCACCTCCTCCTGTGTTATCATGTATTTTCTGCTACTGTAGTTCTCATCACACTGATGCTGAGACGTCATGATTGACAGCTGAGACTGACTCGTGATTGGTCGAGCATGCCGCTGTATCCAGATGTTTTGGCTTTATTTCTTTGACCTGAACATCAGGGCCTCTAAAGAGACAGAAACTTAAACTTACCCTCGATTGGTGACGATAGCTTTCTTCAAGTGAATGTAGTTGGCTGGAAAAACTCCCTGCAGAGACAGAGAGAGAAAAAACCATCAGCCCATCGTGTGTGAATGAGAATAAACTGCATGAAACCAAACGTTTTATAAAAACATTCCAGAGGCTCTTCTGCACTGGCCTCACTTTAAGGACCTGGAGTCTAATGACCTTCTGACCTTTTCTGAGGCTAATGCGTGAGCAAAGTTTATTTCACAAACACACTCCGCCCCCCTGGACACAGACAGAACAGAAGCACGAGTATGAAGACGAGCGACCTGCACAGCAACGCTACAAAACATGTGCCGTGTCTCGGAGGTGCGCTGCTCAATTATTCATGTCAGACACTGTGGAGGTTAGAGAGGAAGCTGCGAGCGGCTCGGCAGGTCGCCTCAGTTGTTTCAGTATCACCGGAGCACTTATAACCACTCGCTGCACACACAGGAGATTCACATTCTAAGGATGACGGCCACGTTCTGTAGAAGCAGGAAAATAAAGTGATGACACACTCGATGCACGGTGACCTTTAAACTTCTCTTCAGTCTTTTTTAATCCAAACAAAGTCTTCTCATGTGTTTATGTGGATGTGTGTCACTGGAGGGTCACAGATACCAGGTGGATGAGTTATCACAGCGAGTGCAATTAGTTTAAGTGCTGAATGACTCTACAGCCATTTTTGCACTAAACAGTCTGTGTGCAGAGGTTGTGATGTACTAATGTAATTTAAGATCACATCTCTTTGTATTTAATCACAACTCTAACTTTCTCATTAAGAATATTTGATTACATGTTGGATGATTTCGCAAAGATTCAATCATTCCAACACGTTCAGATTCAATCTTCTATAACTCTGCAGGTTCTGTAAAAAACAGCCTGGAATCCAATCATTGAAATGTGTTTGCTGCCGTCTTTGAAAGACACAACTGAACTGAAGTCAGTGAGAAATGTGTGATGCATAAATAAAACCCAGCGAACAGACCTGAGACCTGCTGAACGATCAGCACTGGGATTTAATGTGATGAACAGCAGAGAGTCACAGCTGAGGATGTTTGAAAAGTCCAGTACGAACAGTCAGCGTCATTCTAACTCAGAGGGAAACATGAGTTTAAGGTTGCAGAAGCATCACGATGTGCAAAGTCCGGGTATCGGAATCGGTATCTGGAAAAATGGTATCAGAACATTTTGTGTCATAAACATGACGTGAAATGTGCAGGATTTCACACTGGAGGATTTCATTCATGTTCATCCTCCACAACATGTGTCAGTGAAGAGAGGAGGCTATTTGAGGACATGTACTGTGTGTGTGTGTGTGTGTGTGTGTGTTTGTGTATTTTTTCATGTATGAATATATTATTCTATGTGTTTCCTCAGTTCTCAGCCAGCCTGTGTGTCAACGCAGAATCTGTACGTTCAGTGTTGGTGTCAGCATGTCTGTGTGTGTGTCTGAGTGTGTGTCTGAGTGTGTGTCTGTGTGTGAGTCTGTGTCTGTGTCTGTGTGCAGATGCATGTCCTGTCTGTGCTCTGAAAGCTCGGCCTGCAGCGGTTGGGACAGAAAGCCACCCTGTGCTCGTTGTGCATAATAACCTCGCTGTCTTTTCACCCACGACTCAGCTGCTTCTCCTGTCGACAGAGATGTGTTCTACGTCCGTCACGAGACCTTTTAGGGTCGAACGCTGAATAATGAAACACAGGGGAGAACCTTCCTCTGCCACTGGTGTGGATGTATTTTTGGACGAGACAAAGGGAGAGTTAGAGAGGACGGGATTCGAATGTTGATGCTGTCGGGAGCTTCTTCCTGCTCCGACATGTCACAGTGAGGTTCTGTCATCGCTGTGGTTATCACATCATCATCACTTGTATCCAGGCCAGTCCACGACTGTTTGTTAGACGTCTCACTTCTCCACTGCCACTTCTACCAGCGAAGTGAGCGATGCCAAGTGTGGCAGAAAGCAGACGACAACTACACAATGTAACACGAAAAAAAAATCACACTCTTTATAACACAACATAACAAACATCGCCACATATTCCTGAGAATCCTCGCTGGCTTCTGTCATGAGCCTCGATTTACTCGACAATAAACACAGTGTGAGGTCCATGACTCGTGTACTGTGGATCCCAGTCTGTCGTATTTTAGTACAAATGGTTCCCAGTTTCACACGAAAATCGTAAAAATGTGCGTGAAAACCAGAAACACAACACAAGCTCATAATGGACGGAGCTGAACTGATAAGAAAATACATAAAGAGCAGTGAAGCTGTGAAAATGGAGACTTCAGATGTAGATGGAGGTATGAAACACACACACACAGACACACACACACACACACACACACACACACACACACACACACACACACACACACACGTTGTTCCTGTCTCCGCTGTGACACTGGATGCTTGTTAACAGGTCAGTGCACTCACAACACCTCAGGCTCTTCTGTGACGCTCCAGGACGTCGTCACCATGTTGTGTTGTTTCTAATTTAGCTGATGGTGTTGAAACGCTGCCTCACTTAAGAAAGGTCACCTCAGAGATGAAGAGGAAGAGGAAGAAGGAGAAAGAGACGACGGATAAACAGGAACCAGTGAAGCTGCAGGAAATCAAGACCTCAGATAAGAAACTTATCCAAGAGAAGAAACTTCACCATCGAACATTTAGATTTAAAATGACTCATTACTGTTTCCTGTTAATCGTTTGTGTTAAATTGTGTCATTATTAAGAGTAGAACCGGGTTTCAGGTCTGGTTCTGAAGTTTGAGTCACGACGCTCTGACGGAGGTTGTAATCTTAAATGTGAAGAAAGAACTGAGTCACTCACAAAGTTAGAGAACAGAGTAGTGAGGTGGCTCCAAGTCAGTGGGCGCTGACCACTCAGTAACAGTATTAAAGTTAAACTATCATATTTAAAAACACTCGTCATGTTGAGTTTGAAGCACCAGCAGGTAAAACACGAACAGCCTGTATCACGTGCTGGTTCCAGCTCATCCAGAGCACTCGGCCCTGTGAGCGTCAGTGGGTGAGATGGTCCTCGTGTTGAGTGCTAAATGAAAATCGAATGTTCTTTTCCTGAGGATCATCAAACCATTTTGCTTTTCTCTCCCGTTCCTCTTCCGGATTTCTCCCTCGACACAATCGTCTCCTCTCCTGTCGTCCTTTTCTTTTACTGCTGCACAGTAATTACTCTTCCTTTTGTTTCCCTCTCATCACACTCGCTGATCAGCTCATGGCGAAACCGTCCTGACAGGAGCAGAAGAAGCAGCTGCACTGGGTCTTCTTCTTCTTCTGGTTTGTCCTTCTTCTGTCGTCACAGAGTTTATCCTCTAACCCCGACACTCGTCTTTTCTCCTCTGCTCTGTTCTATTCTGAGCTGATCCCTTGTTTTCTGCTCCTGTTCATTGTCGTAGCTGAAAGAAGAAAGCGGGGCTGTGTAATTCCCTCATAAAGCTGCGTGCAGGATCATCATGTGCTGTGGTGTGTAATTTCACAGCAGCTCTGACTCGGTGGACGGTGAAATAACAGTGATCAGAACTGTGTCACCTCATCTTCTGTTGTTTTGTTTAAATCTTTTGTTTGAGTCAGAGACGTTTCCACTGAGATGAGTTTGAGCTTCATAAAGGGAAGAGAACAGAATGACTCCATTAGCCCTGGTGTTGATACGATTCTCCAGCCTCCAGCGTCACCACTGATCCAACTCTGGATCAGTGGTTTTGTTTACAGCTCATCCCTCATCACCAAAAGATCTGGAACCTCCTCGTGTTTCCAAGTGGACGTCTTCGTCTTCTACGTGTACGGCTCCTCTTCTTCATCCTGAGATGTTTGTGTTCTTCCAGTTTCACGTCCGTCACGTGTTAGAAACCTCATCAACACGTCCACTCGCTCACTGGGAAGCTTCCACACATTGTCCTGCTGTTTCCTCACATGGACTCAGGAGGACATGTTACACACATTTTACCAGGAGGCTGCAGGAGAAGATCCAGAACATGTCCAGAGACACTGACTCAGACATTTGTTCTCACACAGAACCTGCAGAACATGTGAGGAACATGTGAGGAACATGTGAGGAACATGTCAGGAACACGTCAGGAACACGTCGGGGTTCCTTGTTGCTCTGAAAACAGCTTCATTGTGTTTTCTTCTTTTCGATTGGTCTATGTGAGGACTGAGGAGAGGACTGCTTACACTAATGGCTGCTCGCTGCTAATAGTTGTATGTGGATTGACATGTTGGTTGTTCGATGAGGTCACACTGTGTACGACACCCTGTCGCCTGTACTTCAACCACTTGAATATACTTGAAACACATGAAATACTTGCAGAACCTAAGAAGTTAGAAGTCTGTCTGTGGCATAAACTTGAGATATTTTATTTCTGGAACTGCCTTAAAAGCTGAGTATTTCTGCAGCTCAAATATCCAGCGGAGCCTGAACATGTTAAAATATTTAGAAGCACATTTGCATATGTCTTAGTGAAAGTGTTTGTGTCTGACACTCAGAGACAGAGCGTCCGTCTTTAAAGCTGGAAAACATGGACGCTCTCACGCTTGTTTTTTAATTGTTATTCTCTGAGTGAATTTACTTTATAACATGAACCAAAGTCTTGTTTCATAGTTAGTGAGTCCCCCCCTCAGGTGATTGATGACCTATGTCAATATGCACGTGTGTGTGTGTGTGTGTGTGTGTGTGTGTGTGTGTGTGTGTGTGTGTGTGTGTGTGTGTGTGTGTGTGTGTGTGTTTTGCTCTCCCCTGATTGGTCTGATCTGCTGGAAGGTGCCTGGACAACTCAACACTGATCTGAGCCAAGAACCCACACACGGGTCATTCTTCCTCTGAAGGTGAGCTTCAAAGTCAAAATGTGAATAAAACCTAGATGCTGTAAACAACATGTGTCCTATTTATGTGTTTAGAGCGTTTGAAGACGAAGGCACAGTGGTTACACACTGTAGTGTACAGACCACAGAGAAGTGAACTCATGGAACCACTGTTCATGTCTCATCAAATCTTTCTTAATTCACTCTTGAGTCCAACTGGTCGAGAAGTGGACAAATGGTTTTGAACATGTGATCATCAGAAGTGTCAATGATTTCAAAACCAGAGTACATATTATATTCAACATGTCACAATAATGTTAAAGGACACAAGTGGTGTTTTGTGTGTGTATTTGTGAATGTAAAAGTTCTACAAAGTGTAAAGTCCAGTCTGTGGTGGAGGAGCTCCTCTCCTGCACAGGAAACACTGAAGCTCCTGAAACACCTCGTCACTCGTCCTCACCAGATCCACGTTTGTCTAATATCCAGCAGCTGTAGTCGGACACGGCCGCGGACGAAGCCAAGGGCACGTTGTCAGAACCTTTTGCACAGTTTTACGGTTTCAGGGTGAACGACACGTTTCCTCTACACTGTGTCATCGGGCTTCAAGGTTCATCTTTCCTCTCGGTTGGTGGGTGTGTCAGAGGTGTCGTCCAATCAGCAGAGACCTGGATATAAACTCCTCCGTATGAAAAAGACAGGGACACAATGGATTGTGTTGAGCCCCTGTCGAGGAGCACTACACATGATACATGAGACGTTCCCTGTCACTTCCAATGACTTCTGTTTTGTTGTTTGTGAGTCATTGACAATCAACTCCTGATGTGTTTAGAACAATCTCTGAGACAAACCAGAGGTGTTTCTGTTTTATTTATATCTTCATGTCACCGTCTGTGCTGCTGATGAAATGCAAAACAGAAAAACCTCGACAGATTATCTCTCTCGTGTTAATTCTCCTCATATCTGGAACACAGAACACGCAGCTGGAGGAAACGCTGCTGTGGAGATATAATAAAGCTTCTTATGGAGCCACAGAGCACAGAAGAATAAAACAGAAGGAGAGCAGGACGGAGCAGGACCAAACACAAAGGAGCTTCTTTTTTTAAAGACTGTAAAACCAGAAGCCGGTTAACTCCTCATCCAGACATGCTGCTTAAAACAGAGACGGATATGAAGCTGTTGGTCGTGACTCAGATAAAATCTGTCAGGAAGCTGGTGATCACGCTGCACTGCCCCCGGACTTTTAACAGTAAACTATATTTTATTATAAAGTTGATTATTAAAAGTGAACTAACACAGGATGCAGGTCACACATCGGGCTGAACACTTGTTCTCTTCCTGAACTGTCCCCTGCACGCGGTGAGATCTTCACTGCTCCTGACTGAGGCCTTCTGTCCATCCCAAGTCCGTTTCAAGAAATCGTTAAGAACTCAACTATTTCGTAAATATTTGAACTTGCTCTCGTCCTTATGTTCCTTTGTTTTTCCTCCTGTGTAGTTTTTATTCTTCTATTGTTTGTGTTTTACTCTGATATTTCCTGTTTGTTTTGTACAGGACCTTGTAACTTTGTAAAGGTGCTTTATAAATACATTTTACACACACTCAGATATCAGTCGTCTAATTATGTCTGATTTAAATCATTATTCCCTGGAATGTAAAAAGACAAAAACTTTATATTATCTTATCTCACAATATTAAAGAAAGTCAATAAATTCCTGAATGTCCCTTGAGACGTCTCTACACAACCACATTGGTACATCTGTCCGTCCCATTCTTATGAAATTGAATCTCAAGACGTCTCGAGGGACAGCGGCCGTCAGCTCTCACACACTTCATCACAAGGTTAATCGTTGTAATTAGTGTTTTCAGGTTCAGATGCTTGAGGTTCAGGCTCCAGTCGATTGAACAGAACATCTACAGGTTCTGGTTCAGACAGAGGGTTACAGCCCAGGAGAGGAACACAGACTTTGGGCTCTTTAACTTTTACATTAACAAAAAAACCTTTGGAAGACACGAGGAAAGTCAAACTGAAAAACATCCTTCATCATCGCTCAATTCCTGTCGTCACACTATTGTCCAGCGTCAGTAGAAGTTGCAAAGAAGCTAATCTGAGAATCACAAGCTGTGGGTTTTAAAGTGGCCCCCGGCACTCGAACATGAATTGATGAATGAATTACAGAAATGTGGGCGACACGGTTTCTTATAATTGGCCCCTGGGAAAATCGACTAGCAATTATACTTAAAACACAAAGAAACATCTCTGATCAACTCAAACATCCGTGGTTGTTTCTGTGCCACAGGCAGAAACTCCGAGGTCACGACTCGGACATGCTGCCTTGGGGAATAAGATATTTTCTTTTTAACATTTAATTAGAAGAAAGATGAAAAGAGAGTCGAAGAAAGAGCGAGAGAGAAGAGAGCTGCAGAGCCGAAGCCGTCAATCACTCTTACCTTGACATTCGGCTTCCTCGTAGAAAATCCTCTGAACCATCCTGAAAGGAGACAAACAGAAATCACTCAGAAGACTTTGGGTTTTCAACACATGTTCGGTGTGAGACTATGAGATGCAACTTTTTAAACTTAAATCAAAAGAGAAGTTTTGAAATAATTAATCTTGTATAATACTGTTCTCCTGTAAATCAGTTTCTGTGTCTCGTCAGTTCAGGACAAAGTTTATTCCACATGTCTGAGCCCCGTGTGACCCACAGTACACGACCCCCCCCAGTGACTGGTGGTTCCCACATGGCTGAACGTTCATCAGATTCCTCTGCCGCAGTGAGAGTCGACTAAACTTGAAGTGAAACCTTGAAAGCTGAAGATGACTTGTATCCAGGGAGTGAATGTGTACAGGAGCCCAGACGTCCTCTCAGACCGCGGGGACATCGTTTGTCTCCATCTGAGTGGAAATAAAACCGATTGTGTGTCCGACTCCTGGAACTGAACGGCTTGGGTGACCGCAGTCTGTCAGTGACAGAGGGAAGCAAGAGAGACGTTTATATCGAAATGATTCATATTATTACTTTGACCTTCACGGAGAGAACGACTATATATTATGTTTTTAAGGGAGATTTCAAACCTCTGACTATCTGAAACACCACCACGTCCATCTGACTCCTTTTTAAGACATTTCCAAAATGAAAAACATTGAAATACTGTAAATTAATTGAGAAAAACGTTCCAGTTAGACACAGACCAGGACGCCTCATGTGTCCATCTTATCTTCCTGCAAAATCATTTCCTCAGCAGATCTCCCTGCTCTGATATGAATATAGAGGAGGGAGGCTTAATTGGCCGGGGTAATTAATAACCAATCAAGATTCATTTATCACTCTCGTTAAGACGGCTGTGTTTACTCCCCTGCCTCTCATCTATATGGTAATCAGACTGGGGCTGGACCAGCAGTGTCTGGGTCTATTTGAAGGAGTTGAAATGAGTGTGTGTGTGTGTGTGTGTCTGTGTGTGTGTGTGTGTGTGTGTGTGTGTGTGTGTGTGTGTGTGTGTGTGTGTGTGTGTGTGTGTGTGTGTGTGTGTGTGTGTGTGTGTGTGTGTGTGTGTGTGTGTGTGTGTGTGTGTGTGTGTGTGTGTGTGTCTGTGTGTGTGTGTGTGTGTCTGTGTGTGTGTGTGTGTGTGTGTGTCTGTGTGTCTGTGTGTGTGTCTGTGTGTGTGTGTGTGTGTGTCTGTGTGTGTCTGTGTGTGTGTGTCTGTGTGTGTGTGTGTGTGTGTGTGTGTGTGTGTGTGTGTGTGTCTGTGTGTGTGTGTGTGTGTGTGTGTGTGTGTGTGTGTGTGTGTGTCTGTGTGTGTGTCTGTGTGTGTCTGTGTGTGTGGTACCTCGCAGGTGCATATATGCGTCTAATTTGTTCACTGTCACACATCGTCTCTCTGAGGAAGAATAATCATCTCGACTCCTGGAGCCAAACGACTCAGCGAGTGATTATTAGAATAATCATTTGCAGCGTTATCACAATAATAATCACTGCGCATCATTTCTAAGTGGGAGGCAGAACTGGAGGAGCCACTTCTGAGGCTCAGACTAAACTCATTATGAAGACAGCGTTATAGAATAAATGCAGGTTTCCATCAAGTGATCAAATCAGCCAAATATGAGTCTTAAACGATGCTTCACGTCCCTGTGGAGCTCAGCCCGAGATGGTTTATGCAAAAAAGAAAAGCAGTGAGATCACAGAGAGACGAGCAGCTGAGCTCCTCACTGCCAATCAACAGGTATTGATTGATTGGTATCTGATCAATATTCTGTTGTTGAGTCGTGACGTGTGTGACGTGTCCCTCGCTGTAACTGTAGCTCTCAGATGGTGAATGAGAAGAAATACAACTCAAATCAACGTTTGGCCATCGTTAGTGTTTTCTAACGTCAGCAAACACCTGTGTTGGTGTTTAACGTCAGAAATATCCATGCACCTCATGTTTTTAAGCCTGAAAGTAAAAAGTACTGGATGTAAGTAAGCTAGCAGAGTAACGCTAACTGTCAACTCTCAACCCCAGAATGGCCCCTTTATGTATATAAATACTTTACATATAAATACTTTACATATAAATACTTTATATTTAAATATTTTATATTTAAATACTTTATATTTACATCAGGAGCGGCTCCTCTCTACGGAGGCAGCCATGTTTTTTACAGTAGCCCAGACTGGACAGACTAAACCTTTTGAGTTTCTATGACAACTGAAGCTCCCACAGGTTCTCTTTCATGTTTGGAAGGGGGGGGGGGGGGGGGGGGGTGTTCAGCTGCAACATGACACTTCACCACTAGATGTCACAACATTCTACACACTGAACCTTTAATGGATGAACTTCTCTTCATTACAACCCAATAACAGCTGATCTCTATAAATCCTGGTTGTTTACCTGTTATTTACCAGCAGCCATCTTTCCTCTGTAACAAATCTTCTTAGAAACTAATGAGAGTCTTTGCTGCGACTGTGGTTCTTCAGTAACGCTGACAGAGTCCAAATCTCCTACTTTAAATTGCTGCCATGCCCTTAATGGAAGTCTAATGCCTTCTCAAGTGTTATGACTCTAATCTATATTTGAAGAATGGACCTCAGGGATTGCATTCCTGAAGCCCGGCTGCCATCTCCATATCAATGTCATTACAGCCACTGAGCCTCTGTCTGCAGAGGATACTTTGGCATTAGAGCAGACGGAGAAGGTGGGAAAGATCCTTTTAAGAAAGACTTCCCTTGCACCTTGAATACTCAGGGTTCTTTCTCAGTAAAAAGCTCTGCAGTGTTTCTGCAGCAGCTGAAACAAACAAACACACGCACACACACCCTGTTCACCCTGAAGTAAAGAGACAAATCCATCCATTATCTGCATTGTTCCAGAAGGAAAAATCCCATTTATATTCTGAATAGAGACTTTGATTATCAGACGTAATATTAAAACCATCCCAGGTAGATTTACCACAAGCAACGAGAGTGTGAAATCATTTTAAATGATCGTGTAGAAGCCAGAAGTCCACATGACGTCTGCTGCATTTTAAGAAGAACAAGTTTTAATTGCGAAGACAAAGAGAAGAACTGCACTTCCCACAATCCTGAAAGAGACCCGTCTAGAAGGACGACGTGTGAGAAGCTGTGACGCCGCCTTGGATCAGCTCAGACGACGCCCATGTTCCCTGATGTGAGGGTCGTGTTTCATTATCCTCAACGTCAGGGTGTGATAGGAGGATTCTTTGACCAGTGGAAAAGGGGCTTTCGATGCTAATTGGCTTGAGTGCAAACCTTGAATTTGAGTGAATGTGGAGGAAGACGCAGCGAAACAAAGACGCAGAGGAGATGACAAGATGATGGTGTGTGAGGGTGGGGGGTGGCAGCCGGAAGAGTGAAGCTACATCTTCTCCATCCACTAAACTACCCCCCCAGGTTTCAGACCCAGTCAGCCTCTGGCACTTGGTCGATGGCTGCGTCCTGCTCAGCTGTGGCTAATGGAGCACACGCTCACTCATTATGTGCAGAAGACAACATTTCCCGGCCTCACACACGTTCTGGTTTGAGCTGCGAGTCTCTGTCTGACTTGGGCTCCGGTCCAGGTCCGCACCAGCCTATTACCGGCTATTTACAGCTCATTATTGAAAGACGCAGCGATGAGTGTGACTCTGTTTTCACAGTGTGCATCGGAGATAACGGCCGCCGCAGCATTAGAAGCTTTTCCAGATGGAGCTCTCATGAAGATTTGTCGACAAAGAGCAGGCGACAAAACTAACACCGCTGCTGCTGCACTGAAAATAAAAATAACGTGGAAAAGTACCAGCCAGTTGTTTTCTCAGATGACAGAAGGTACAGATGTTTAAATAAATCTACTGGGTACCCATCCAATCAAATGGAAGGAAAATGTGTATTTACATTTATGTTTTAACATAAAATAATAATAAAAAATGATTGTTTCACAAGAGAATGTCTACTTATTGCTTTTATTTCTTGATCAGTGTGAATGTATTGTTGTGATTGAACCTGATCATCCTGTGTCTGTCAAAACCATCTGTGAACCTGGTTTTTAAAGCTGCGGTAAAAATAAAGTATAAATTATTATCATGTTGAGACAAAGCTCTACACAGCAGGAGGCAGTTCAGAGTAGCTCCTGTATGTGTTGCATGTTTTATCAGTGCAGGACTAGTGGTCTCAGCGCTGGTGATACTGGTCCAGAAACATGATCTCTGTGTCAAACCATCAGGTCGAAGTCTTACCTTCACATTTCTCCAGAATCTGAACCGTCTCTCCAACCTCCAGAGTCAAACCCTGAGTCACCGAGCCCCGGAAGCCGCAGATCACTGAGGACACACAAAGAGGAAATACATGAGGTTCTGGGAATTTCTTACTTATTTATTTTCTGAATGTTAGCACAGCAAACACTTTCATCATTCATTCATCGGAAAAAACACTTCTTTTTAAATTCCTCGTAGGTCGTAAACCGCATGAATGCTCTCATGCGCCCTCGTCAGCGCCAGCGTGTCCCGTGACAACAGCGTGACGTCAGCCTCTGATCGAGCACGTCCTCGCTGTACCAGGCCCTGTTGATGTTAATATTCCTCATGACTGCTCCAGTGCACCCGGAGAACAACAGACCTCTGAGCTTCCTCTGCTGTCACTGTACATCACCGGGTACAGGAACAAAACGTACAGTACTGAAACGTCCCGGGAAGTAAGATGTATTTCTGTTTAGATTCTAAACCAGTCAGGATATAACTTTTCGCCCCGGGTGTTTCTACACTCTCTGCTTTCGGCTGCTCAATATGAAACCGATGCCTTAACATTCAAACCACATCAGATATTTGATGTTCAGTAAACATTCTGCCACACAGGAGAAAACCTCCACACGAGTTGTACCGAGGAGCTGAACAAAGTATTTCTTCCAAACAACGAGTGAAAACCACAAGGGAACTCATTCTCATCAGGAATCTGCCAGGAACCGTGTCATATTTATTGATTTACACAAACTTGTGAAGAATGTGAAGAATAAGAATTAGAAATTTAAATTTAAATATGTCACCAAGGCAAATAAGCAGGATCATGAAAAGTCTTCTTTGATTGTTACACTGCTCATGTAAATAAAGATGGATGACGCAAAGTCTACTTTGATCTATTGGTTTGTTCCAAGACCCATCTGCTAACATGGAGAGGTTTAGGATGTATACTGCAGCCAGCCACCAGGGGGCGATGAAGAAGATCTGGCATCACTATTGGGAGCTGTCAAGGAATGTGATCAAGGTCGAGGGTTTACTTTATAAAGGTCAGAGGTCACCACCCTGGTGGCCGGAGGCAAAGAAGCTTTTTCATTGTACATAAAAAATGCAAAGCTGCAGTTTAATATAGATTTTTACATCTTTTTTGCATCTTCTTCTTCTGAAATATATTTGTGTCTGATTACCATTAAACACATCGTGAGGACATGGTCATCATCCACTGTGTCTTACATATAAAATATAAATGTAAATAGCTTTGCAGGAAGTAAAAGAAAAAACACAGTAGATGCTGCGTGTAACTGAACACATCCACAAAATACCTGTATTTACTACATTGAGAAGAAGAAACTGTTTGTACGTATATGTACATGTATGTTCAACGACTTTAAAGTTATACTTCTTAGACACTCTTCAGGCTCTGCAGCGAGGACTCACACCGGCAGGATGGTTTCTCTCTCTCTCTCTCTCTCTCTCTCTCTCTCTCTCTCTCTCAGTCATGCACTCGCTCTCCATTATTAACACCTCTCTCACTGTTTTTCTATCAATGACACACTCTCTCTCTCCCCCTGTGTCTCTCTGTCATTTGTCCATTGTCCCTCTCTGTCATCACTGTCACCCTGTTGTCGTCTCGGGCCTCGTCAGTCTGTCATTGGTTCGGTGCGACTGCCGGAGACTCGGCCGCACTCTCGCTCTGTATTTCTCTCTTGTTCTGTACTTAGACCAAATGTTCATGTCACATCTTCCAGATTAAGTTTAATCCCAGTAAAACCAAATATAGATCTGGACCAGCCTGTAATCCCTGAAACATCTGATTTTGATCACATAAAGTGCTTTTTTAAAAGAACACAATAACACAGACCAACAAAAACAAACATAGTTATTTTTCGTTGTTGTTTTCCACAAAAGTTTCACTCTCACACAAACTTTTGGATTCGTTGGCTCACTTCATGGTGAGATGTGTTTTATTTATTTATTCATATTTGTATTTATTTTCTCCTCCTGTCAGAGAGCAGAGTCCTCCAGAGAACAGAAGAGACAGAGGAGGCAAACAAACACACACACACACACACACACACACAACACACACACACTGGGATTAGCTCTATCCAGCTGGAATTGGCATTTAGTTTATCCAGTGGTTTAGGTCAATAGTCTGACAAATGACTCACATCTGTTGGTCTCACCACTTAGCCTGTGGCCTGTTTGTGTTTGATTGTGAATGTGAGAGGCTGCAACCACAGGAGGAAGAGAAATACTGGATGTGTAGTTGTGTGCAAGAATCTGTGTGTGTGTATGTGTGTGTGTGTGTGTGTGTGTGTGTGTGTGTGTGTGTGTGTGTGTGTGTGTGTGTGTGTGTGTGTGTGTGTGTGTGTGTGTGTGTGTGTGCATGGGGGTGTGTGTGTGGGTGGCACCTGAACGAGTTATTTACACCGACAAGATAATTCCATTTATGGTGCAACTTCAAATGCTCTGTCTCAATATTTAATTGATGCTCCAGCGTTTCACCAGAGCCCAAATTGAAAAGGACATTTGACACAAACTTAATGTCTGTGAATTATTCAGAGCAGAGACTTTCAGTGGAACAAAGAATGTTCATTTGGAGAAAAGAAGATGTGAGTGCTTTTAACAAAGTACCTACCAGTGGTACTTAATGGAGACGGCAGTTTAACATTTCCGCATTTGTGTTGATGCCACTGTGGAGTAACAGCACATTAACACACAATCGGTTCATCTTTTACAGTACAAACACTAAAATAATGGAATCTGACCCGACTCCAACAGGAAAAACGAATCAACACACTCATGATAAAAAAGGAAAACTGCAGCCAACTTGTGTGAGCACAGTTCCTACCATCTTTTATTCAGTGCAACACAAGCTAACACTATGTTCTCAACTTTGACTCAATTTCATAATAAGAATCTGTGTCGGTTGGAAATGAGAGTTTCATTTCAGTGATTAAAGCCGATCCACAGTGCGTCAGTCAGAAGAATGAGACGGCCCACAGAGAGATTTTCAAGTGGTTCCGATGATACTGACGATAATCTATCATAGAGTCTTGTGTATGGTGGAGATCGTGACCCTGGGTGGTGCCCTGGGTGAGGCATACAAGTGATACAAGTGTAGGATGCTCTTTAGAAGAGGTTTTTCATATAGAATGCTGTTTTGAAAACGCAGTAGTACTCTGGATGAGTCTACATCGGTGAACAGCTTCAACTTTAAATGAAACCACAATAATATGTGACACGCAAGAAAATATCACAAAAACACACGATTCTGCCTTAAAGCCTCTTAATGGAGTTCCCTCCTGTACAGTCAACAGTCCAGGACTAATGCACGTGATGAGGCTTCTCATGTTTTATGCATCACTAGCCTGATGCTGCAATATGCAGCTGCCTAAGAAACATATTACACACACACACTCCATCAATAGGCACATGAAAGGGAATGAATGGGAATCCCTCAGGTGTGAGCAGGGCTGCGCTGTGTGTGTGTGTCTCTGTGTGTGTGTGTGTGTGTGTGTGTGTGTGTGTGTGTGTGTGTGTGTGAACCAATTTGCGGTGGAGATTTGTGTAGCTCTTTAGAGCAAAGATGTTTCTGCAAAGTAAAAGAGAAAAGTCAGAGATCTGCTTGTGTGTACTTTGTGTGTACTTTGTGTGTACTTTGTGTGTACTTGTGATAGAGAGAGGAAGATAAAATGGTTTTACTCGTACGTGTATTGTGCGTTGTATGTTTGAAGCAGACAGAGAGACGGAGAATGAACAGGAGACACTTGTTAATGGTTATTTCCTACGTGTGTGTGTGGCTGTTTGCATGTGTTGTTCTGGCTGACATGTAAAACCATGAAGGTTAGGACCTAGTTTAGGGTTGTGGTTAGGATCAGGTTCGGGTTAGGAGTTAAGATCATTGACGTGAGAGAGTGATTTGTGCTGAGTTTAGCAAACAATAGGCAGAGTTTTCCATTTTAGTATAAACACATCGTCCCTCCGACAAGGTCCTGACTCGAAATGTGTTTTCACGATGTAGCTGCACATCAATGTAGATATATATGTTCATGTCATAGAATTCGTGGAACTCAAACACACACATTAGCTTCTATTGGACGAGCACGTGTTCGGCCGCTCGACGCAGCTAAAAATCCCTCGCTGTGAATTTTCAGGACATTTTTCTGCTGCATTCTCAAATTGACTGTACTGACTCGTACATTTGTCCGGACCTGAAAGCAGCTCGAGAGATCAGGGGCGTGAGCGTGCGTCATGTCAACGAGGGTCCTCACAACTATAGACAGATGAACGTTTGTGTGTGTGTGTGTGTGTGTGTGTGTGTGTGTGTGTGATCCTGCCTCAGGAACAAATCTCATCCTAATTAAGACGTGAAGCTCGTGATTTTAACATCCTCCTCGATGCCCACAGGCAAAGTCTCAAGTGCACTCAGCACTCCAGCAGATGGATTGTGTGTATGTGTGTGTGCGTGTGTGTGTGTGTGTGTGTGTGCGTGTGTGTGTGTGTGTGTGTGTGTGCGTGTGTGTGTGTGTGTGTGTGTGTGTGTGTGAGAAGGATTTTCCCCATACCCTGTAGTTACTGCTGCTCCACAGCTGATGGGGAGGACGAGGTTTTCTGAGTGTGTTGAAAAAAGGGAACAGCAGAGAGAGGAAAAGAGGTTCGGATCCTCAGATGATGATGATGATGAGAGATGCAGATTCCTTTTGTGTATGTGTTTGTTTATTTATTTATATGCACGTGCAGTGATTGTACGCCAGCGTGCACGTGAGGCCGATGACCTGGAAGCTGTTAAGCTGCGTAACGATCTACTGTAAAGTGAAAGGTAAGACAGAAGCACAGAGTAACGAGGTTGGTGCTGATAAATGAAAAAAGACGGTAAAGCAGAGAGAGCGGAGGAAACGTCTTCCTCAGCAGCGGCGGCGTGCAGAACTAGGCCACCTCCGTGAACCGACAGCAGTGACTGGAACGGCACAGACGGCACACACCAACCCACATACAGCTGAGACAAACTGCACCACACAGATGGGACGGAGATCTCAGTGTGTCACGTCCAGCCTGGAGATCTGCTCCCTGCTATTAATAGGCTAAACGGGGAAAAGTACTCGCTTGCACTTTATATTGTTTATATTGTTTCAGGACGGAGCTAAAGTCTGCAGATGGGTTTTAGTGACTTTCTGAGCGACAGGTCACATGTTCTGTCACTTCCTCTTTGTCATTTTATAACCTAAGACTTTATTTGTACAGAAGGTTTTATCTAAACCCAACTCCTCCATCCACTCACACAGCACTAAACAGCTGTAAGATATAAATACAGGGCTTCAGGAACAGAGAACACTATCGTAACGCTTATGAATTTAAACATTTACAAGTTCAGAATTAGAATAGAGGAGTTTGATTCTGAAGAAAACAGGATACTTCTCGATTTAAATGTCTTATTTCTATGATTTCTGGACTTTATTGTGCATCAACACTGGAGACAACATGTTAATCTGTATCGTGTTTGTTTTAACTCAGAGAAGAAGTGGAAACCTGCTCCACTGCACCAAAGGGGCTGAAAGTTCAGCAGTTAAGTAAAGTACTATGATTTCCTGTGTGAGCTGCACCTCCGACTGTTCAGTAAACCAATAAAATCAACATCTGCACTACGATAACTAACGTCCTGTTGTTTTCTCATCACATCCTCCTCATGTCTCGACCTCCCTGCAGCAGCCTCCACCCCCTCCAGTCTGAAAACCTCTGCTCTTACAAAGAACATTACCACAATTAAACATAAAAACCCAAACATTCATCATCTTCGTTTTTTGAATTTAATTTCCCTTTGTTTATTTACAGTAACACCTGAACAGAACTTGTTGGAACGATGGGACCTTTTGGCTCAGATCTGGATAAATGAGCAGATACAGGATTTTTTTTTTTAAATCTCTGTTTTTGAGAGATTGTCTTTTACATTTTCATGTTTATATGTATTGGAAAGCATGAAATGAGGAGAGAGCGGGGACGACATGCAGTGAAGGGTCAGAACTGAACCTGCAGCCGCTGGATTCCAATGAAAAAGGACTGATATCTGCCCAGATTAAATTATGTGGTTTCTTAATGGGACTGTTGGTTTGTGTTCTTCTGAGTGTGAACATTGAGTTTATCCATTTTCTTCCAAACTCTGAGGACACTCATCACTCAGCTGGATCAACCATCAGGCCTCAGCTAATGTCCACTGAGTGTCTCTACTGGAGCAGATGATGAACAGTTCCTCTGTTCTCAGGCAGGATCATGTAACATATGTGCGTCTGGTCACATGCCCACGTCTCTTACGTCTTGGCCGCTGCAGAGTGGCAGCGGAGCCTGGAGGTTCTCTGAGGTCATGGCCTGCACACATTCAGCCACAGACACACTTCGCTCAACAAAGCCACCGTCGTCTCCCGGTAATAAACCAGGAGTGTGTTTACATATCCAGTCGATGCCAGAGGCGTCTGAGAGCAGAGTGATGCTGGGACACGTCAACTCCTCCTGTCGTGAAACCAGCACAACAACAGCTTCATTCCCTCGTCCAGCAGAGTGAAGGTTTCATCAGGATGTGAAGTCACAGTCACACATCAAACCTTCAGATCCTGCACAAATCTCAAAGTGATAATCCAACCAAAACCTAATTTGAAGCTTCAGAAAAAAATAAAAACACCTTAAATCAAAACTTTGCCTGCAGACACACATTTGAAGATTTTATTTTGATCAGGTTTTTGGTTTATTTCATTTGAATTACAACAAATATTTATTTAAATGAAGTTAATTTAAACACATGTATTTATTTTTTCAATAAATAACAAAAGGCACCTGCAGTATAACCGAACCGGCTCAGTAAACTAAGTATTGTATCAAGTATATAAAGGTTGGAAAAGCCACCGAACATCTGCGTGTCGACTCTTCACTGCAGATGTGACTCTGAATAATTTATTGACCTTGTAACATGACGTCCTCCACTGTTCTCCACATAATCAGCTGCAAGAGACAGATGTTCGAATCTGCACAGCCACTTTCACTAACTCACAGCAGACTGCAGCGTCGCTACAGCACGCACACGCACACGCACACGCATACACACGCACACACACACGCATGGCAGCTGCAGGCTCTAGAATACTTCATGTACACTGAGGAAAATGTCGGTCTGTGTTGATGTGCAAACGACTGACTTCCTGTCGTCGGTGCTGCATCACAGATGTTCACAGTCTTTAAAATAAAAACTTCTCACATCTCATGACTCTTTCTCCTTTTTCACTGATAAATAAATGATCTCATGTAAACACACAAGCGCAGATCATCTATTAGTGGATGTTTTGAATCGTGGAGATGTAGATTTTCTAATGTTGCTGTTTCCCTGACCCTCCACCCAGAGACGGTTCAGACTTCTGGTATCAACTGGTTTGATATTCCATTAAGTTTCAAATGATACAGATGTGGCCCCTGAGCTCAGGTCTTTATTGAAAACATTCCACCGCGAGAAGAATTAGACGCGAGAGGCTCATTAGTGTTTAATCTGTAATAATTTACAATCTCTGGGGCCATCAGCTCGTATGTAAATGATCATTGTCACCATCAGCTTCCATTATGTGCAACTCATCTGTGCACAGACACACAAAACAGACCACACCACACACACAACACACACCACTCACACACACACAAAACAGAGAGACAGTAAAAAAAAAGAGCATACAAAGTGTTGCGTGCGTGTTCTGGTCCGTTTCCTTTGTCATCATGGAGACACAGATGTTTCACGTGTTCATATTCATGGAAGTAAATGTCCACTGGACTCTGTGTGTGTGTGTGTGTGTGTGTGTGTGTGTGTGTGTGTGTGTGTTGTGTGTGTGTGTGTGTGTGTGTGTGTGTGTGTGTGTGTGTGTGTGTTTTATGCAGATTTGTGTTTTCTGTCTCTATGCATCTATCCGATTTCTGTCTTTTTCCAAATTTGTGTATATTTTGTTCACATCCACACACACACACACACACACACACACACACACACACACACACACACACACACACACACACACACACACACACACTAAAGACCGTGGAAAGGGAGAAAACAATGACACAGAAATAAATAAACAGATGAGCTGTTCTCTGCCCTGGGGCGGGGGGGGGGGGGGGCGGGGGTTATTGTGGTGCAGACACATTAATCATGAATATAAACACCAAGATGACTGACAGGTTTTCTGATGGATTCAAATTCACCTTCTGGTCTGTTTGTTTCCTAACGACACAAAAAACATCTGATCGCTAAGAGCGGAGGGAATAAACATATAACTGAGAGACGGAAGAAATCAAACTACAGACCATGTCAGGCCAGAACACATGACCCCCTGACCCACAAGTATTTAGTCCTCATTACTCCACCTTTACTTATGTACTTGGTCGGACCACAACCACCCCAACACAGAGGTAGCAGTACACCAATGTAGGTGGGGGCAGCTGTGGCTTCTAACCAGAAGGTTGCCGGTTCGAGTATCTTTGGGCTAAGATACTGAACCACGAACTACCCCTCATAGGAAAATAAAACTGCTGCTTATAGATATGAATGTGTGTGTGAATGGGTGAATGGCAGAGCGCTAAATAAATACACCAGAGGGTCAGTGGTTCAATTCCAAGTGCCAAAGATACTCATATATAATACGTCCCTCTACTTCCAGCGCTAATGCCTGGACCGCACGCGTCTTCACACAAGGTGAAAACCATGTTGTCCAGGCTGATAACAAGGTGGAGGAAATGTGTTTCCAGACTCGAGCCTGTAATTCTGATTCAGCTTGAAAGTCAATGTTATACAAGAGGTGAAACAAAGGATGAAGAGCTGGAGGGGCAGAGTGTGAAAAACAGACAGGAGCATGTACTGACCTCATAATTCTCGGCTGTATACCGCAGAAATAAAAATCGATGTACAAGACAAGGAGGAGGAGGAAGAAGAGGAGCAGACAGAGGAGAAGGAAGCAGGAGAGGAAGGAGAGTGATGAAGTGATGGAGGAGTTCAGGATGAAAAGAGCAGAAACTTATGAGTGAGTCTGAGAGATAAACCCATGAAGGGAGCATACATCAAGAAGAAGGAGTCATGAGGAGAGGACACAATTAAACAGAGGAGAAGGAGGGATATCAGATAGAAGATAACATACATACAACCGGCCGTCAGGTTTAAACCAAGACGTTTTTACAAAGGGGGGATGGTGTTAACCACTGCACCACCATACCGGCCAGATTTTAAATCGTGTAATCATTCAATAAAAACAGAGAAGCAGGTCGACGACAGACCAAACCTTCAGAAACAACACAGCTACCTGACGTTATGTGCCCCCCCACACAGCAGCCTCCAGGCCTTCCTCCTCCCAACACCAACCGACATCCAGACCAAACATGCAGCTCCCACCAAAATGTTGAGCCTCCCCCGGGGCAGAGAACATGGTTCTGATTGTACAGAGACGGAGCTCGACCCCGCAGCCGCTACACAAACCTCCTATTACTCATGATTATACAGCAGAAGTTGGCAACATCCTTAATGAGGGACGACGTTTCACTGTAACTCGTCTGCAAATCGCCATTCGTATGAAACTGAGCGACTGGTTTCTCAGAAGAGAAAAGTCTCTGACCGCGAGCAGCGAAGGTCAGACTATCATCTCGTGTTAAGAAACCGAGCGTCAGAGACAGAAGCTTCATTCAGAGAGTAAACTGGATGTTAAGGGGGAAGTACTGGGGAGGTTAATGGGATTTAAGGCTTTAATTAATGATGACATATATTAATGCTGCTTTTCATACCACATTTGCTTTTATTTACATTTACACCAGCTAGTGTGTCAAAATCGTCTCGAACCAGGCAGGACCGATGTTTAAGTCCAGTCAACATATGAAAAAGTTAACACCCTCTGATAGAAAGTGGGCGGTCCCACGCCACCAACGGTCGCTCGTCTGTGAATCCAGAAATCTGAGCTCATTTTCAAATCGATTCTGAAACTGAACCTCTGAACCACCACGTGGTCGACCATCCAGAGACGTCCTGTCCTCTGCTGACCCTCAGCTGTCACACACACACTTCTCACACTTCTTCTGAGTGGGGGGCTCTTCCCCCCCGTAGTTTCCTGCCGAGCATGATGACAAGTGCCTGTGTCAGAGGTTTGAAACCCAGAGGGTTTAGCCCGGCTTGTTTATCTTGTCCAGAAACGCTTGCAACATCTGAAGGTCCCATGACCTGGATGACTGAGAATCTTCACAGTTACCAAAGTGTGTGTGCAGCTGCTGGAGTTGTTGCTCATGGCTGGGTGAAGTTACGTCATGTTCAAATTTCAACACAACTCGTAATATTCCGACGTTGTTTCCACCGTATTTTCATCTGCAGAAACATCAGCTGTTTGAAACATCACAAAAATAAAAACACTCGGCTCAGGTGGAAAAGTTGGTGCATTGATAAAAACCAAAATGAAGCCGATTAAACTGACGCATGAACCATGTGATTCAAATGTCACCTGAGCGTTCACATCAGATCTGAGTGCAGCGATGAGGAATCTGAATACGTGAACCAAACCACTTCTGTCGCAGGAAAACTCGGACACAGCTGCAGACTGGTCCCCACAACAGACTCAAAACACAACTGACCTCATTCACCACCAACACGCGATTCACGTCACACATGTCCACGGATCAGAGCCGCCTATAGAAACATGTACATTATATAAACTGTAAACGTGTCACATCCAGATAATGAGACTTATCTGGATGTGAACTGACCCACATGAGATTAGAATCACGTCCGAGGTCGTAAATAACGTCAGACTCTTCTTACAGTTCGATCGGAAACATCATTTAAATATCGTTTTCAGTTGATTGTGTGATTCGACACATGAGAAGGAGCTGGGATTGGGGAAAGGTTAATGGAGTTCAGGCCCATGGGCGGGTCCGTGGAGCGGAGGGGTCAATACCAGGATTAGGAGCAGAAGAAGAATCTGTGATGTCAACAAACGCAGAACAACAATGTATGTGGACTAAAACTCTGTTGGTTGAACAGCAGGGAGATGATTCTATTGTCTACACGGAAGATTCAGCCTCTAGAATAAAATAACATGTATAATATTATCAGCAGGAAAATGAAACAGAGACGACTGTAAATCTGTCTCCATTCATTTCTTCATCCTCAACTGTAATTGAATTTTCCCACAGCTTCTCCTTCCCTGTAACAGTGGCCATTATTTACTGTGTGTGTGTGTGTGTGTGTTGAAGGTGGAATCTGAGGCTCTGAACCATTTCAGTCCTCCACAGCGTTTCGCTCTCAGTTTCTCATCCACAGTCTAAAGGGGGATGTTCACCGCCACACAGCCGGGTAACGTTACTGTGTAAAAGAACAAAAGAATCTGTATTATAAATAAATCATGGCCATGAACACCGGAGGCCCAAATAAATAATTCTCTTGCGGCCCAGAGAGGACGGACATTAACAAATCAATGACTTTCCTCGAACTCTGCTGAAAGGGACACGGGGCAGAGAGGATTTATTTCATATCAGAAACGTCAGTGGAAGCAGAAAGATGAACAAGCGGTGAAATAATCGTTACGCTAAAGGACTGAAGCCAAAATATCCTCTTGTTCTTCTTAATGCATCAAGAACAACATCTGCATTCATCCGTTACAGATGTGTTGTCCTGCAAATATTCATACCTTCATAAATACTCTAGCGGCAACATAAACATACCATAACAAAATCTGATTAAATAACATCCACACTGTTTCCTGAGTCTGAACGAAGCTTCACGTGTTTGTTCCACTTTTCTCTTAGTTGTTATTATTAACACGTATGTTGAGAAGTTTTAATCAGTTCATTCGCTGCAGAGAAATCAGTCAGTGTCCTCATGTGTGAGGTCAGACTGTGGCCACAACACTGCAGCTTCATGGACCTGAGGTGTGTGTGTGTGTCTGTGTGTGTGTGTGTGTGTGTGTGACAGAGAGCTTCATCCATCTGAGAGCAGGGGATTTGATGAGTGAAATAAAAAAATGAAATGGCTTCATAATCTCTGAGCCAGACAAAGACAGGAGAGCACGAGGTCAAACCCTGATTCACACTCTCTGCAGCTCTAATGAAATTTGCTCAGTTCAAAAAAAAAATGGGGCCAATAGCGTTACACAAAGACCACTTTGGGAAATAAAAGGTCGAACAATTGAATTCTTCAGTTCTGCTCCTGCACTGGAGAAGCTGTTTATCATGAGAGAGAGGGAGGGAGGGAGGAGACTCGGGGAGCATTGATAAAGAGGAGGCCACAGACAGAAATAAGGAAGGGATGAGGGAGAAAGTATGACAGAATAAATCAAAATGACGGCAGTTTCACTACGGGAGAGAAATGTTCATCTGCTTCTCCTGGTGTTGACATGAGGAGCCATGAACTTTCTTTCTGGGCCTTTATTAAAGCACAATCTGTGAGACGAGGATGAGGAGGATGAAGAGGAAAACTCTCTCTCTCTCTCTCTCTCTCTCTCTCTCTCTCTCTCTCTCTCTCTCTCTCTCTCTCTCCCTCCCTCCCTCCCTCCCTCTCAAACACCGGGACAAATCGTGACCGACTCTTAAAACATCTATAAAGTTCAGATTCAGACTTCAGACTCTTTGGTCACTTCGCTCGCTCTGTCATTATGTCCACGCCGAGAATGTGGAGTTAGCTTTTCTTAGAACCGCTAACAATGGCTCCGGTTGCTGGGACGTTTTCCTTAAAGCATGTTGCAAATGTTCTGGCACATTACGCCAGAGTCGCATGGTGACATGACAGAAATTCTCTCGATTACGAAGTCTGCGAAGCATCAACAACACTGTGTTGCTTTAGAGCTGCACCTCCGAGGTCACATTACATCAGTCACATTATAAATCTCTCTGCAGGAAACATTGCGTGCTAACGTTCTGTTGCATCCTCATCTCTGCATGAGCTGATCTGTAAAACTCTGCATCTTCTCTTGTTTTCCCACTGAAACACATATGCTCCCTTTTTTTCCCCAGCAAAGCTTTTTCATTTCAGTGCCTCAACGAGCAGCACATGACTCACATTTAGCTCCAGAGAAGCCTAGATTTCTTTTTTTAATCCGGGCTACAGGTTTATCATTTACACCACACACATAAACGCTGTAGCTGTGAGTGCTGCGGAGCCAGTGTTGTTCAGTGTTTAGCATACATTCACACATTTAATTAAAAAATACAACATCAAGGGGGTATTTAGCATATGTAAATGCCAACATAAATAAATTAATGAGGAAGCAATGTGAGCACACAGAGGAGCAGAGAAAACCCCACTGACGGCTCATTTTTTACTGTTTTTATACAAATTGTGTTCAAAAAATGCTGTGACATTGTCGTTTCTTCTTCCACCATCGGTCTCACAACAACACGCTGAATCAGTTAAAAGGATCTTTTGCAGGAATGGGCCACGAATCTATGAGGTCATATTTATCCGTTCAGTGGTTTTCTCGGCTCTCAGTTATGTATCACAGGGTTTTTCTATGTTTTCTGTCTCACTAAGCCTTTAATTACATCTGTGGCTCAATTGAAGGGACAAAAATAATCACCAGCAGTATTTATGTAACATGTTATGTGATGGAGCTGCTGTGAGAAAAAAGCTTTTCCTGCTATTGACACAACAAAGAGCGTTTTGATTGAGTTACAACAACGAAGTTACCAGAGATAAAACTGGATGCAGCAACTGGAAAGTTAAAAACACCATCTCATAGGCTTATAGGTGAAGGTTAAGATCTCTACGTTACAGACTGTCCACAAAACAATTCAAGAAATAGAACTTTAATCTGCTGTTAACATTTAAACCAATAATGTAGTGATACTCATCACTCTGATACAGATGTGATCTCAGGCATCATCAAATCAACACTATGCAACGTTTCTACCTGAAAGCAGCAGCTTGGTTAAAGTGAGTCTGACGTGTGAGTGTGAACAGGAGAAAGTTTCCTCCTTCTCTCCCTGAGCGTCTGTTCTCTGTGACTCTGCTGAGTGGGTTCCATCTCCTGAGAGAAGAACTGACTGAGTCACAGCTTCAACTGTCACAACCAGCTGCAGGTGAAGAGTGAAGCTGAACTGAGATCAGTTAGAAACACTCTGAAGTTATTAACAACCAGAGTTTATCTCCACATTCAGCAGGAAACTGTTAAATATGAAGAGTTCTGAACAGTTTGGTGGATTTGTTACTTCATCTAACTTGAATTGGTTCTAGTTCAGAGGTAATTAAAACAAGTACAGACTTCTGTACCAAAGTTTAACTTTAACTATTTTAATCAATCACAAATTGAAGTTTACTATTTAAATGGCGTCTGTTCTTGTTTTTACATATTAAAGAGAACTGAAGTATTCATGTTACAGCCATGACCTTTGCACCAGTGACTGTGGCGTTCCACCGACTCAGCACTTGAATAAAACATGTGATGGGACGACCCTCAGAAGGACACTGAGACATGAAGGAGCCTCTCTCTCTCTCTCTCTCTCTCTCTCTCTCTCTGTCTCTCTCTCTCTCTCTCTCTCTCTCTCTCTCTCTCTCTCTCTCTCTCTCTCTCTCTCTCTCTCTCTCTCTCTCTCCCTCTCTCCTCTCCCTCTCTCCCTCTCTCCCTCTCCCTCTCTCCCTCTCTCCCTCTCTCTCTCTCTCTCTCTCTCTCTCTCTCTCTCTCTCTCTCTCTCTCTCTCTCTCTCTCTCTCTCTCTCTCTCTCTCTCCCTCACTCTCTCTCTCTCTCTCTCTCTCTCTCTCTCATATACAAACTGCTTCCAGGTCTCATTATCAGCCGGTGCTGCTCAGAAGTGATTGATTTTTTTCATTGCTGAATGGAACCTGATCCTCTCGTCATCGATCAGCTGAGAAACGTGAGGTCACGTGAGCGGCTGCCGACGCTTCGGTTAACGAGAGAGTTTCTCATCACTTATAACGCTGCCGCCCTGAATTAATCTGGAGTCTGAGGATTTCAGTTACAAAGGAAATGATCTGGACCCAGACCTCTGACCGTCATGTGGAAGGAGGATCCCTCTTCCTCCTCTTCCTCCGCTGGGATCAATAAGGTGTCACATTATCATTAAAGGAAGCATCTACAGGCCCATTTCCCGCTAACGGCTCCTCGATGTGATGTCCCATAAACGCTTTGGCTCGTGGAGCGGAGGACAGTGCTTCATATTAAGTGGCTGAAATCTTCAAGATCCCTGAGATAAATGATGCAGGATAAATGAGAGCAGTGTTTTCATCAGTGAAGAGCGATGGGGCCGCTGGTAATGTGATGCACCTCACTGAGGCGCTGCAGACATTTTAAATAGGTTTTCTTGCTGATTCTCTTTTTTTTTTTTCTATTATTTTTCCTCTGAGTTGTTGTGTCATTAACGGGACGAGGACGGACGGTGATGATGCATCAACAAGCAAAGTCACTGTCTGACGCTGTAATGTGGTGAACGCCCTGAGGAGGAAGAGGAGGAGGAGGAAGAGGAGATGGAGGAGGAGGACGAGGAAGAGGGATCTCCCTAAATAAAAAAAAACTAGTAATATCACCCTTCCGCTGCCAACCTGAGCAGTTTCAGTCCCTCCACATGTCGGCATATTACTTTCACAATAATCTGAGGTCGATGTGACCTTTGACCTCTGCAATCTCATCAATTCATCTTTGAGTCCAAGTGACAACTGATCATATTTGATCCAAATTTGAAAGGATTCTCTGGAGACGTTTCAAACACGTTCAGGTCATCCTTAAGTCGGAGAGAAGGATGTAATGAAATCCCTTATGGCTGTTCCTGATTTATCACGTTTACAATAACACGAGGGTTGAATATCGAACTGTGTACTTTTAAGGGCACCGACCAAATTACGTCGTGACAACCGAGCCTCAATTAAATCAGTCAGTAAAAGACCAAGATAAATCACCTGGGTGAGAGAGAGAAGAGAATCTTGGAGAAGAAATCAACCTTAACGAGAATAGCGCCACCTACTGCACCTTCAATATGTGTTTTACTGCGGGAGGAGAAATGTATTCCTGGTGTTCCAAAGAGAGCAAAGTACAGTTTGAATCCGAAACCGGAATTCCTGAAACCAGAACTTGTACCGAATCATTTGAAATGTGAACGGCACCCTGATGGACGTACAACCTTAAAACAAACTGTCGCTGGCCGAGGCATAATCACAACACTTTAATGGTTTATTTTTATGATCCAAATCTCGAGGGCAGAACATAATCGCCCATCTTCACTGTTGCAGTCGGCTGGTCGCCTCTGTATTGAATCATTCATTAGCTTCTAAATTTGTTTGCTACTGTAACTCAGAGCAGAGCGGCTGCAGGCTTTGTCTTTTCCATTTGGGTCAGAGTGAAGCCCTCGCTTACATAACCCCACCGCCGTCTGCAGCCGACAACCACCGGAGTCTCGGTGGGAGGGAAGGCGACACGGTGAAGATTTAGTTCTGTGGGTTATTAAGGTGAAGGAATAAAGAACCGTGCAATAAAGAGATTAAGAAGAAACCAGCTGTAGGATGAACTCTTGTATTAGCATTAGCAGAGTCAGGCCTGGAGGCTCCACAGAAAATGCTGAGCTCCATTTTGTTCTGTAAAAGCCCGACTGCGCTCTGACTGAGCTGCTGAAGTTAGAAAGAAACTTTCACTGAAGCCTCTTCTGCACCGATCCCTGAAAAGAGGCCGGAATAAGAAGCAGGAGATCATTATTCTGCCTCCCAGCTTCTTTTAAACTAGTTTGGCCTTCACAAATCGATATCATCTGCAAACCTGTAAAACTTGTGCCGGTCAGTTCTTCAGCTGCAGATACTTGAGGAGGACGTTTAAACTTCCTGAACCAGAACATGCAGCAAATAAATACAATTCCTCCAACGGACCCAACACTCCCTTAAATTCATATTCACATTCATATCTGATTTTATTTCAATAGCCATGAATTATTCCCTGAGAAACTCCTGGATTTGTGTGTGTGTGTGTGTGTGTGTGTGTGTGTGTGTGTGTGTGTGTGATCCACAAACTCCTGACAAACAAACAGAAATTATATCCAAATGAAGAAATGCAAATGAAAATATGAGTAACTTGCATCAGGCAGTGGTGCAGTGAGAATAAATGAATTCACAAAAATCGACATTATATTAACCGCAGATTATTACAATGTGAAGCTCGCTGATCGTGATGATGACTAATGACGTTTGCGCGCTGACACAGAAACCAGATGGTCCAACAAGAAGAACACCAACTCAGCTCATTAATTATTTGTCATGAACTAATCGCCCAGCAGCTGAAGAGGAGCAGGATTTCTGCTCCTTCCTCAACAGTCAAAATGTAAAAATTAAATTAATACGAACATCAGACAGATGCCATTTTGTCGAGCTGCGGTTTAGAGCCGGCTTTGATAAATCTCCGTCTGAGGGGCTCAGAAGCTTCGCTAATTGACTGGAGGAAAATGCTGCGTGTTTACACATCAAAATGCAGCTTCACGGGGGAACGTGGGGCATGATGGGAAATACACAGCGACGGCAGAGGAGAGAGAGTTTCAGCTGCTGCTCAGCGTCTGAATTCTGTAACATTCACCATGTGTACTGTTGTTTTTCCTTTCAGATTAATTTCCTCCATGTCTGTTGGTTCGCAGCAGCTGTAACCGTCCGTCCGTCCGTCGGCCTGCAGTAATTGATTTGTTTGAAGTGGGACAGGAGGAGACTGAGGCCTGCTGGTGATGTGTCTTCGGACAAAAGAGGCATTAGCCAGGATTAATCTGGATTAACGAAGAGAAATTCTGATGGACAGGGACCCCCCCCCCCCACACACACACACACACACACACCCCGATCCACTGAGCCCAACCCCCAACACACAGAAACCCCCCCCCCCCACTGAGAGAAGAATGTCAGGTACAGGACCAAAGACAGGAAATGAGCAGGAACAAAGAAGAGGGACAGAGGGACGTTCGTACAGCGACATCACAGCCGCACGATTCGCCTCCAGCGACATCGAGTTTTCCTCTGAGAACAAAATCTGAATTAAGGACTGAGCCGAGCTGACTGATGCAAACTGATGAGTAAACCCCAATCTGAGAGTCCTAATCTCACTGCGACGACGTTCATCTCTATCCCACCATTACTGTAAATAACATGAGAGAGAGAGAGAGAGAGAGAGAGAGAGAGAGAGAGAGAGAGAGGAGAGAGAGAGAGAGAGAGAGAGAGAGAGAGAGAGAGAGAGAGAGAGAGAGAGAGAGAGAGAGAGGGAGAGAGAGAGAGAGAGAGAGAGAGAGAGAGAGAGGAGGAGGACAGAAAGAGAGAGAAAGTCAGGAAATGAAGGGAAAAGAGGGAGAACGATGGAGGTGAGAAGGGAGAGAACGAGAGACGAGAAGGGGGAGGAAGAGGAGGAGGAAGAGGAGGAGGGTGAAAGATGGAGAACCCCCCACAGGCAACTGTTAAACTGACTTAATCAGATCAACTTACTGACCTGGATAAACTCTGCTTGACTGGAAATACAACTACTCACATGAGTGTGTGTGTGTGTGTGTGTGTGTGTGTGTGTGTGTGTGTGTGTGTGTGTGTGTGTGTGTGTGTGTGTGTGTGTGTGATCGTACCAGTGTGTAATCACGCTGATGAAATTAAGACGAGGAGAGGAGAAAAGCTTCAACTCCGACAGGTGATTGTCTTTTCTCGTTCGCACAAGATAAATAAATAGTGAGCACACGTTGTTTTATCCACCCATTTGGATAGTGGAGTACTGTAGTACTGTGGAGTACTGTAGTACTGTAGTACTGTGGAGTACTGCGCCTGAAGGTGCTGATTCTGCTAGTAATACCATCATGATGTTACCATGGCAACCAAATGAAGCGCTTGATTAATTTCTGTGAAACCAAAACTAACAGATCAAATGAAACTATGGAACAAACATGAAGCTTCAGACTCTCAGTGAGGAAACGACCTGAGTCAGCATCCGAGTTTTACTTTTTTTATTCTCAAATCCACATTTTCAGAAATGGACGAGGTGCAGAAGAACCCGGACGGTTAAAGACAAAACAAGACAATCCTCTTTGAAATCATGCAGCCTGGAAATAAATCAAAAACGGCAATATGCTGGGATTTCATAAAAAGACTGAGAGGAGAGGAGGGGAGGGGCTCGACCAATCATGAGTCAGTGTCAGCTGTCAATCATGACGTCTCAGCCTGTTTTTAGATCTTCAAATTAAAACCAAGTTGATCAGAACTACCTGAAATGACTGAAACCATGTTTGACAAACATATGTAATGTGTTATTTTTTAGTCTGGTCTGTGTCCCATCTGCTCACATGGAGGAGGCTAGTGTATAACCTATACTGCAGCCAGACACCAGGGGGCAATCAAGGCAGTTTGGCTTCACAGAGAGAATTTCAGCAGCTCTAAAACTCTGGAGTAGTGTGGACGGCAGAGTTCAGCGGGTTCTCGTTGGTTCTGTGTGTGTCTGCTGTTCCTCTGCAGCTAACATACATGATCGTGAGCTTTTTACGGATCGATGCACAATCGTGTATGTGCGTGTGTAGACGTCACCTCGTTTTGTGTGTGTCTGAGAGCACGTGGGAATGTGCCCGTTAAGCATTCCTCACAGTGAGCGGTCCGACGAGCCTCTGGACTTTCCTTTGTCCCACGAGACAAACAAACCTATTTATAAAAGGACGGCACAGACTCTCTGGCACAGAGTTACATCACCGATGCAGAGTGGCCTCAGGTCGGAACCCAGCCAGTGTTTGATCATCACACGCCAAATGTTTCAAGCTGCACCCGCCAGACTTCTGTGCAGGAATATAACAGTGATGTCAGTGTCAAAATAAATGAACTGCACTGAAGTCTGTCAGCGCTGAATGTGAGATCACAGACGTCCGAACCCAACCATGGTTCAGTTGGATCCGGACCAAGACGGAACACGGAACCTTTCACACCTGATACCTGAGTCCTGTGAGAGAAGTGAGACCTCGGTCTACCTGATCTACACAGAGACGACACGTTAGTCACACGTCACAAAGGTGATCTGATCTATGACACAGGTGAGACTCAATAAAGTGTGTTTTTCATTGGTCAGTGATCCGTGGGTGCACACTGTCTCCTTCAGTGTAAATACAAACCAATCCTTTACAGTGAGTCTGCTTGTTGATCATCAACGAGCTGCGGGTCGTCACACTTCACACACTGAGCGTGATTTACCACGACTCACCACAGACAGATGCGTGTTCAGAGAGAGACACAGGAACATGAAAGAGCCGCATGTGGCTTCTGGCTCCAGTCAAGTCTTATTGTGTCACCACAGCGCCTTCAGCTCCTGCACATGATATTATTAGTTTGCTCTGAAACGTCGTCGTTCAGGCATCAGGAGCCGTGACTCACTCAGTGATGAATTTTCTGTTTTTTGTTTGTTGGCTGATGGATGATTCTCTCTGCGCCTCCCAGATTGGAATTATTTTAAGGATTTTTCCTCTAAAAGATTACAGATGTAAAGTTTTCTGGCAACTCTTTCCAAACATCATTCTATATTCACTGGTCAGGTGAAGAGATGTGGGAGCCCCCAGCAGGGATGAAGACCTGCACTGAAGTTGAATGAGGTTCTGTCTGTGAGAACTCAGAGTCCAGAATTCCAGAAAACGTCCAATTTTACAGACCTTTTCCTGGAGAAACGGTTTTTGTTAAGGATATTTTATTCACTCAAACAGGGAACAGGACTCTAATGTCCCAGCTCATGCAGAAGTTGAAGGCTCAGACGAAATGAATAATTAAAAGTCAACCGGTTGAATTATATTTCGTATGTGAAGAGGAATTAAGTGCATGTGAAATGATGGTGTAGCTTCTCTCCCACCTTCTTCCTGTGTGTGGGCACCGCTCTGTCTCTAACTCTCCATCACGACCCCTCCCTCTCTCTCAGACCCACACACTCAGAGTTCTGCTAATGCAAAATCAAGATGTGTGCATAAAGCACAACGGACTCGGAAGAGAAAAGAAACCAAACTAAAGCAAAGAGCAGAAATCAGGAGTGAGGAGACACTAATGTAATCCAGAGAACGAGGAGTATCATGGGGATGAAGAGCGTGCTTTGTGCAGAGGGCCACCCGAGCTACAGAGAAATGTAATTGGCAGAAAACAGGCAGCAAGCAGCAGGGGCTACAGCTGATGCACATGGCCGCCGGCTGAAAAACACAGGACGTAACCGGCGTAAAACAACATTCTGAGAGCTCTCACAAGAACAAAGACTCTTAAATGGATTTGGATCAGTAGGGAGTTTACTGGCAATAGCTTTGATTGGCTGTTCTACAACAACACTGTCTCATTTCTGAGGGAATCCAACGCACACAACGGGATCATTGAGCAAACTCACAGCAAGAGCAGGTTGATGAGCAGCAGGACACCACACACAGGGAGGAGACTTCAGCATCACTTCTTCAGTACTGCCTCCCACTGTATGAGCTAAATGAGACATTTTCTGTTCATCTACAGGTTGATCATTATAATTAATATTCAGAGAACACACCACTGTCCACAGACTGTCCGTCGCTGCAGCTCCTCCTTTCAGCCTCTGTCTCTTCCTGAACTCTTCCTCCACAGTGGACAAAGTTTAGTCTTTAAAGATTCTCTATAACAGAGACACAGGCCTTCACAGGTAAGACTATATCTGCATTTAGCTGCAGATTAAAGTCTGGAGGGTTTCATTGAATAATATCCGTATTTAAGGGGGTTTGAAGTCGGTTTAAAATATTTGTGCTTAGTGGAACCTTATAAATGCACAACACAGGAGTTTGCTGAAGGTGGAGTTCTGTTCATATCGTTGTGTGGTGAAGTTCGCCTCTTTACCTTTGTTATTAAAAAGCGTTTTATCACAACGACAACTTGCTCATCGCACGTTTGTCTCTCTCTGTCTGTCTGTCTGTAAACTGTGGCTGTTAATCCGAAACTTAACCTTAAACAAGTTTCTTTGTTGCCATTAATCTTCACTAGTGTTTAAATTGTCCAATAAATAGTCTTCATAAATTAGTATAATACCAGTTGGATCCATAAACTGTAACAAAAAAAGCTGTAATCGCCCCCTGGTGGCTGGCTGCAGTACATGTGATAAACCCTCCTCCATGTTAGTAGATGGGACTTGGTGAGTTTGGTTTTATCCAGTTCTTCGATGATATAAAGAGATCGATCTCTCCATGTTTGTATCCGGGACACTTTGGCTTCGTTTGTGGAGGAAGTGGAGATGTGTCGTCCATCTTTATTTCCAGTCTACGTATGGATCAGAGGGGAGTAACTGTTCTCCTTTGTAAACAAGTTTGTTTGTTCAAGAACAGGAAAAGGTGTAAAACTCTTCATCATGATAAGCAGCAGCCTGAAACGAGCGGTGATGTCAGCAGGATGTATTTAGAAACTGCCACTGCAGCAGGAGAAGGAGCACAGAGTCCACTCATGCGAGGTCGGGACAGCCTTTTGTCATTTTCATTTTATGCAACCGTTGTATTCAGGTTCCGGCCGAACTATAATAAAAACTCTACTAGAAAGAAGAGGAGCACTCAGGATGAAATAAGCTGAAATGACAAAAACAGAGATGTAGCTCGGAAACCAACGTTCCGCTCTGAAGTCACGCTTGACTTCACATTAAAGCTGCACAGCTTATAAATTTTATATAGAAATGAAAATAAAGAGACACGGACTTGGGAGAATAAAGCTCCGAAGAATAACATGCAACGTCAACTCTATGGAGCTGTGAATAAAGATGGACGACATGTCATCTCTCAAAAGTGAAGACAAAGTGTCTGGATCGCCACCTGGTGGCTGGCAGCAGTACAGGTCACAAACTCCGCCTCAAAGTAGACGTTAAATAAATGTTTGTCAAAGACGGTTTCTGTCATTTCAGGTCGTTCTTATCTCACTGGTGTTTGTTCAAGTGTTTCTGATCAGTTTGGTTTGAATCAGTTATTTGATGATATAAAAAACGGGCGGAGACGTCCTGATTGACAGCTGACACTGACTCAGCTTTCTTATTCAGAGTATTTTGGCTTCATTTCCGGGTCGTGGGAGGAAGCAGAAACACGTTGTGCATCCTTGTTTTCAACCATGTCCGTGTGTTTGTTTGTTTTTGACCAAGATTACTCATAAACTACCAGACAGATTACCACGAAACTTGGTGGAAGGATGAAGTATGGATTAGGGAAGAACTCATTAAACTTTGATGTGGATCCACATCAGGGGGCAGAATTCTTTAATTCATGGATCCTGATGAAAAGAACTTTGGAGCAGCTTGATTGAATTCAAAGGGATTATCGGTGCTCGGCGGAGGTAAGAGCTCGACCCAGTCGCTCTTTGGGCCTAATTTCAATGTCAACTTAACTTTTCAGTGAATCCACAGTGAAAAACAAGGTGAAACAATAGATATTATTCATGGGGAGAATAAAAGAGTACATCAAAAGATCCCTCACGCCTGAAACAACATCCTCAGCACGCTGCACTAAAGTGAACTGCATTTACTTTTCCCTCCTCTCCCCGACATCGTGCTGCTGTTCCCTGTTAGCGTCTCTTCTTTCCTCCGCTCGTGTCATTTCACTCAACAATCTGTCGCCTCCATCGCTCCCTGTGGTGGAGGGGGGGGGGGATGGAGGGTAATGAGGTCAGTAGCACTTATCTGCAGCGGCTGAATGAGGGATGAAGAGGATGCTCTGGGCTTTTTGCTCACTCTCCACATTTCAACGTCTCTTCACCTCCTCTTCCCTCAGCTGTGTTTCTGTCGCCTCACGTTACACATCCCCCTCCGACCGTTTCCATCCCCCTCTTCTCCTCTAATTCATCTTTAATCACGGCTTCACTCCAAAGTCTCTCGGCCTCTTTTGCTTCCCTCTTCTGTTGCTATTATTTTTTTATTTCTTCATCATTTGCAAACACCTTTGACTTTACCTCCCTCCGTCGCTCCCTCCCTCTTACGTTACAAGTCCTTCACTGCCTCTTCACCTCCATGTTTAATTTGACGACTGTTTGAGTTGCAACCTTGTCTTCCTCCTTTCTCAGTTTCCTACTTCCTTGTCTTTTCTCCTCTCCTCTCCTCTCTCAGTCCATTTCCCTCAGCTGGCCTTTCTTCCAAGGTCGTGATCTATTGATTGTTAATTGACTTTATTAACTGAGGCTGTAATTAACAAGCAGACAGAAGTTAAGAGTCTGTTGTCACTGCTTCTATAATCAAGGCAAAAATAAATACAACTTCCTGAATCTTTTGCATTTAAAGTAAAGAGAAAAATCCCACAGCTGAACTCAGTGCACCCCCCCCCCTCCCTCTCTCCCTCCCTTTATAAGCCAGACATCCATCCATCCAGCTGTCAAGCAGATTTTATGCAAACTTTTAAAATGTCACAAAAAATGAAATGCGAATTAGATGCGTTTCCAGCAGCTGGGCTGAGGCGAATAAATCAAGCTCTCCTAAATGTCAGAAAAGCCATTCAGGAGAAAAATGGCGGGGACTTTACCCAGAATTCACCGTTGTGCTTCTTTAGACTCAAATAATGTCGACACAGTTCATGCGTTCACGTGGAAGGATGCAGCAAACAGCGGCCGCAGAGAACTGCTGTGCATTGACTCTGAAATATTTCTCACATTAAAACAGTTTTTTGAGTCGTGGGAAGTTTTTTTGGGGTCGATGTGTGTTTGAGATAAAAGAGCAGCTACATGAGGATTAATCAAAGATCAGGATCAGACAAAATTCCCTTAATCTAATATCATTATCACAAGAATTAAAAAAATCCATTCAGGGAGTTTCAGAATATTTTAAAGATGTTATTCTTGAAAATGATCAATGCAGATGAGAGTAATTATCCTCCAGCTTTGAAACTTTTAATCTTTTTTCAGGATCTAATTTTCAAAAATATTCTGTTGACAAAGCATCAAACCCCCGTGACGTCACCCGTTGGTTTGTGAGCTGCCGCCCGCACCCATTGGACGGTACTAGCTGTCAATCACACAAACAAAAAGCTTGATCGATGACTCTGGTTTTCCAGTGAACTGATTGGTCAGCATCAGTTACCATGGTGATTTATCCCAGCTTCAAAAGGACTTAAAACTTGAAGTTAATGATAACCACAAATACTGCTTCATAGTACAGACCACTTCTTTACTGAGACACTCACACACACACACACGCACACACACGCACGCACACACACACTCACACACACGCACGCACGCACGCACACACACACACACACACACACACACACACACACACACACACACACACACACACACACACCTTGAATATGATTCTAAACTTGTCACCTCACATCTGGTGGCTCTGCTGTTTGGTGAGTGTGTACGTGTCTGTTAAAGACTAAGACAATATCACGTGTTGGCACAATACCAATAATGTGTCATGGCACATGGACACACACACACACACACACACACACACACACACTCATTCAGCCTCTGCTCGCTCTCTCACACACGCTCTGATAATAATAAAGTGGGGCAGGCAGATCAGCCAGATGTTTGTTGGTACCTCTTGGCGTGTTAGTGTTTGTGTGTGTGCGTGTGTGTTGTGTTGTGTGTGAATTCACAAGGCAGCTACTGTACGTCCGACCATGCAGGAGTAAATACGTGTGTGTGTGTGTGTCCTTCTGTTCATCATCCGTCCTTCCGTCCATCTGTATTAGTTCACAGAGCCTTTTGTCTGTATCATGGTGAGGAAATAAATAGATAGGAACCCTCACACTGGCAGTTGAAGTAGAGAATGTGTGTTTGTGTAGCTAACTGCTCCCTCCTTTCTTTTCTGTTTGCAGCAGAACAAACTTGTGTGCGGGCGTCACTTTGTTTTCTCTCGGTCTCTGTGCCGTGTGCCGTGGCCTCGCCGCCCCTCTGTGCACCAGCATTAGAGTGAACCAGTGTCCAGATGGCCGAGCTCTCTGTTCCTGCCCTGAAAGTGGAGCACTGGGCTAAGCTTCCATTATACAGGCTTAAAAACACACTAATCACCCTACAGCACTCTGCACTACTGCTGCTTTTAGAGGACGTGTGTGTGTGTGTGTGTAATCTCAGTCCCACTCTGTCTCTAGGTAGACTATCATTGGTTAGACAAGCTGTGTCCCATTACTCTCACGTCTCTTCATTAATAGAAAATAGAAAAGTTCTGATACCATTTTTCCCAATAAAGATTCCATGAACTTATTTAACATATTAAAACAGCTGGATGCTTCTAAGCCTGATTGATGGATGGTCGGATCAATCAACTCCACAAGTTTGTCAATTATCTTGATTTCCTGCATTTTCTGCATCAGTTTCAATGTGGTTTTTTTAATTTTGTTAAGTTACGTTAGTGGGTATAGAAACAAATACTGACTTAAAGGAAAACCACAAACAAATATTACAGGACAAAACATGTCAAAATGATAGTACAGGTTATATCTTAGTATAAAATAGAAAATTGCACATATAAAGGTATGACAGAAAAAAAAATCTGTCACGTTGGTGAATTTTTCAAAACTCGAATTTATAAGATTGTTTGTCATTATTTATTTGGCAACAAAAGTGGAGCTACACAAGTGGAAATCACTTCCTCTCCGCTGCTTTATCTCTCAGATAAAACTGCAGTCCGTCCTTTATACTTTCCAATTAAGTTTCCTTACATGTTTTACCTCCTGAACGATTTCTCCTGAACACTCAGCCCACGTTCTGTTTTCTGTTAAACAGCGATTAATCAGCGTGAGACCTTTTTATCAAAAGTAGGTTTGTCTCCTGTCGGGACTCATTTGCTGAGTCTCTCTGAAGAAAGTGTTTCCTGAGCGGCGCTGATTGAAAAAGCAGCTCTTTGGAGACGGAGCACTCGTTCCCATTGACTTCGGTCCAACACTTAAAGTTTTAAAGTTATTACGTTAGCGTCTGAAGAAATCTACTCTTGGCAGCGTCGTCTGCAACAATCAATCAACACATTAATGAGCATCACGGCAGAGCAGAGAAACGCTGCCACGGGGAAACACCCGGCTGCACTGGGGCCGCTGCTGGCAGAGAGAGGAGCTGCTGGCACTGCCGACCTTCATCGGCCAATTCAACGTGTGTGTGTGTGTGTGTGCCAAAGCTGCCTCGACATCTTGGCCTGGTGCGATGCAGCAGCTCCACGGTGCCAGTTCAAGCCCAGATGCTTTGGTATCAAGTCTACGATTGTTAGGAAACTGTAAATGACCAATTATAATTATAAAAAATGATATAATAAGATAAATTAAGAATTTGATCTCAAAGTTGTTAAAGAACCGTACGAGCACCGGTTGTTCTGCGTTGACAAAGAAGCCAGAGGGAAATAATATAAGATTTTCTTTGTCAACAAATAAATAGAAAATCTGAAATCCTGATTTCATGCATTTGTTCTTCTGTTTGTTCCGTTTTCACTCAGCATCTCCGTCGTCTCCCCTGATTCAGCAGGTCCAGACCTCCCTGGGTGAACTGAGGGCTGCAGATACACACCACTACACACAGATCACACACACACACACTGTGCACCACCTGTCTGCAGCTGTCTCCTGAGCTTCTACTGAACTCAGCTCTTTGTTTGGTCATTGTGTGACTATGAAAACTCTCACACATGAACCCAAGAGTTTCTCTGTTTCTCCCTCTTCAGCTCTGTAGAAGAACTGGGGCTTGGGTTTGAACCTTTGGTCGCTGCAGGAGAACTCAAGCCTCTGTAATCTGTATTTTTAATGAAGAATGGACCCGATGGTGCCGGCCGAAGGCCTCATGACATGAACAATCCACCTTTAATCCCGTGTCTCTGTGTCGACTCCTCATTAATCTCTTGTGATGAAATCATTCTATTTTTATGTCTTTTCTCTTCCTGTAAAACACGTCACACTGTTTGATGGAGCCGGCAGCGATCCGGTAGGTGGAGCAGCGGTATCAAGGTCCCGCCCATGCACACACTCGACCAATAACAAGTCACTCTCAGCTGTCAATCATGACGTTTCACCAAAATGTCCCTCGGAGGTCACGTACCTCTGCCAGGCCCGGACACTGAGTAAATTCAATCAAGCTCGTAGATATCAGTCCTTTAAGTGCGTTGATGGATCAAGATTTGTGAATTAAGACGTGAAAAAGATTCCTGGATTCACCAAAAGCTCACAAGCTCTTCCTTGACCCAAGTTTTAAGAAAATCCTGCTGACAAACAAACAAACTGCAGAGGTGAAGAAGATTCCTCCTCTTCAGTGGAACTGTTCTGGGCTGGAGACGTTCACTCCGGTCACATGACACATGTTTTCCTGTTAATCGTCATCAACACTGTGAGTGTGTATCTGATGTTCTACTCTCCTGAGCTGTCGTTGCTAATTTGCTCGCGTGCGACCCGGAAGTGAAACCCTGTCTGTTGTTGCACAGTTACAGGTTCAATATCTGCCCGTCTCATCCCGGAGAGAAGAAGCTTAGTCAGCGCCACTCAGTGACGTCACCTTCCATTCGCCCTTCCTCCCACAAGCCACTGCAGCTGCCCCATGCTTCTTCGGGGAATGGATGGGTGTCAGGTTACACATCTCATTGATTGCGAGCAGCTAGTTTAGCGGTCACAGTGGAGTCAGAGACCGGCCCAGATCAGTCATCCAGGAACCGGACCCTTCAAAATAAAAGGTTTTACACCCGAGAGCTGGTATATAAATGATTTACTATTCAGTTTGACACATGTGCACGTCGGCCTGATGGAAATCTGACTGACATAATAATCTACTCCAATTTTGTCTGTAATTCCTTTATCTATTTAAAGTCCTGTGACAGTCAGCGGCTCTGAGGAGCGACTGCAAACTGTGTGTGTGTGTGTGTGTGTGTGTGTGTGTAGCTGCAGAACAGATTGTGTAACAAAAAAAGTAAAACCAGTGCACAAGGACATATCGGGAAAGATCCAGATGTGCACGGTGCTGGTGTGGATCCTCCACTCAATCATTAACCAATAATTTGCCAAAAGACCAAATACGATAAAGGGCTGGAGACTGTAAACCCACCGAGGACGTTTATCTCTTCAGAAGTTACAGAGAAGATTGAGTCTCAACGATAGAAACTGGTCTTCAGTTGTAAAGTTTCCTTTCTGTGCACACGGGGATATTTGTCTCCTAAAAACCTCTGGATGTTTTTATCACAATAATGTATTTCCATGTGATTTCAGCAGCTGTTTGATGATATTTCATTTCAGTTACTCTTGAAGATCTAGTCTGCAATCCAGTCCACATCGACATGGAGCTAAGCACTCACATGCATTACCCAGCATCCTCCTCTCTGTCTCTCCGTCACACACAAACAGTAGAGCGAGGTCAGATGCACCTTGCAGCCTGCAGCACATGCAGTGAGTCGCCCGTCCACTGAATGAACACAGATACGTTGAAAACACTCTGTCACGCGAGCCTAAAAAAAGACCTCACAACAACATGTGAGTCTGTGTGTAAAGACCAGAGAAGGACATGTGTGTGTGTGTGTGTGAAGGCTGCGTGTCAACGTTGGAAATCACATCAGCGTGAGTGAGATTTCATTTCATCCACACGTCGTCAGAGCGTGAGGATCTGCAACACGTCAGTAACTGAACACAGCGTCTGAGGTGTGTGTGTGTGTGTGTGTGTGTGTGTGTGTGTGTGTGTGTGTGTGTGTGTGTGTGTGTGTGTGTGTGTGTGTGTGTGTGTGTGTGCAGGTAAAACTCCACGCACGTTCCTTATAATTATAATCCTTCAAGTAGAAGTAAAAGTACTTACTTGAGTAAGAGTAAAAAAAGTATCAAGTAGTGAGTAACTTCATTAGAATGTATTGTGTTCAAACAGGATATTAAGAGGTAATAACAGTGTAAAGAGCTCATTGATTGTAATTAATAAAGTGATCGAGGTTGAAGACGACCAATCAGACAGTGAGACTACATGCAGCATCACAGCTGGCCGTGTTGCACTGTGGGTAATGTGGGCACCAGGCTTCCACAACTTCTGGTCAGACTCTCTCAGGTTACTGCTGTTTTATCAGCCTGTTACTCTGAGTGACTGATGAAGATGAGGGTGCGTTAAAGTGTAGAGAGGCGACTGACACCGATAAGATTTAAACACATATACATAACGTAAAATCTACATATAAAAGCACTCACATCCTTAAGTCTCACACACACAGACACACGCTTACAGCCATTACTGCCACAGAGGCCTAACCAGGTCAATGGAAATGTCCATCAGCCCATCAACTGGAATTAGATGGGGGGGGGGGGGTCAGAGAGAGAGAGAGAAAGAAAGTGACAGAGCGACGGTCAGAGGAGAGTGAGTGAGGGGGGGATGAAGACGGAGTGAGAGAGTGAGAGTAACTCGTGACAGTGAAGAGCAGAGAAGAGGCTGATAAAACATTTAAAGCTGAGGTCTATAATTTATGTTAATTGATGTTAATTTTGACCCAGTCTTACAGGCTCCTCTCCTACGCTTCCTCGCTCTCGTTAACATGCACGCCACTGCAACAACTGTTGCCACGCGGGAAAGATACAGGCTTAAACTTTGATGAAGAAAACACTGATGCAGTCCAGCTCTGTGGTTTGTTTTTAATATTCTGTGTTTTTATCTGTAATTTAAAGTATTTTGGAACACCTATGAAATCCACTTCACTATGGTGTGATTGGTTGAGGGGATTTGGGGTTTGACGTTCTCACATGCAGAACATTTCAGGTCTGAAAGCAGCTTGTGTCTCTGAGGTGCATTTCACCAGTTCACCATGTTAAGGAGGAAGGAGGCAGCTAATGATGATGAAGAGCTGCTGAGGATGAGGAGCACAAATGCTCTTAACCATACAAAAGTGAGTAGTGTGGGTCACAGAATAAGGAGTTAATAAAGAATCTGATCATTTAACAATGAAACTAGTTTGTCTCTTGTGACAAACTGACCATGCAGGTCTCTCTCTCTCTCTAAACACCTCACTCACACAGAGTCCCCGTCCTCTAACATCTATTTCAGACAAAGCTTTCACCATCAGCTCGCTGTGATGATGCTGTAAACCCATGTGACCTCCACGCTGTGAAAACTTGTTCCTGGACCCTCGTCACCTTCAACCACTCAGCGAGGCCCATTACCAGCCCATCATAGTAATTCAATGAGATGTTGTCTGCATGGACGCCTGCAGCCACCGCACACACACACACACACACACACACACACACACACACACACACACACACACACACACACACACACACACACACACACACACACACACACACACACACACACACACACACACACACAGATATTCAGACATGAATACAAAGTGAATTGATCCACACACTGATGTATTAACAGTAAACACACAATCAGTCCAGACAAAATTTACAAATTATCACTTGTAGGTTTGTCAAATCCTGGGTTCGACCATTTTAGGTAGATCGTATCAGTCTGAAACGTCCTGCTTGATTGACAGCTGAGACTGACTCTCGATTGGTCAAAAGTAACGTCACCAACACAAGATGGCGTCGCCTTTATCCAGTGGGCGGCCGGAGTGATGTCTGTCTTTATTTTACAGTCTATGCTGCTGAAAGTGAAGCCAAAGCATCTATCATCCATGTTAGCAGATTGGACATGGACCAAACTAAATCATCATTATTTTGCATCAGATAGATTATTTGTAAGTCAAAGCACAGTAGAAAAAGCAGGCATCATAACAATAGAATAATTATTTAAAATGTATATGTGCCTACATTAGATCATTGTTTGCATGATCCTGTAAAACAGCCTGGAGACGACGTCTAAGGCTCAAAGAGAAAAACAAAGTGATTTCAAATGAGAGTAAAAGAGGAAAAATGAGAAGAAGCAAAGCCAATATTTATCTTTTGTTCTGAAAACTGTGAAACACACAGATGTTTCTTATGATTTCATCAGCAGCGTCTCCGAGGTCCCATTTCTTCTTTGTTACTTCAGAGGAAACACAAACACACACACACACACACACACTTACATGTGCTCAAACAAACATGAAAATCTGCTAGCATTTACTCACAAGTACACACACACACACACACACACACACAGACACACACAGAACGGAGCATGAACTCAGTCTAACTAAACCCATGGTCAAGCCTGCATTCGACACTGCCATCCAATTTATGTGAGTGAATGAGCAGCCAGTGGGGTGAATAAGCTTTAATAGGTAATGGGGGGGGGGGGGGGGGGGGGGGGAGGAGCTTCAAGCCCGGGAGGTTCACAGCGTCTCACACACACACACACACACACACTGACTGTTTATGAAGTGTCATCGTCAAGAGGAAGCTCTTCACACAAAGTCTCATTGAAAGAAATCTCATTGAGAAACAGGGAACAGACCGATGAGACGCTGGTGAGAAGCAGTTTCATCTGAACCATCGTTTTAGACAAAGCTGGATTTGTAATGTCTGTTGTGACCGGCAGTGCCACAGCAGTAAAGTAAGGGAGGAATTAAACAAAAAGCTTGTTTTTCATTTCAGTCTGACATTTGCCTCCAGGTTGCTGCAGGTTGAAGAAAAGCAAAAGCTCCAACAAACTGGATTTACTCAGAAAATCAGCAGGAGCACCTGAAATGTAGGAACCAAGCTGTTAATGCTGTTACGGCTGTAAGGGATCTAACACCAGTTTGTGATCAGAGCAACAGTGAGCGTCCACTTTTCAGATTTAATCCTGGAATCAGGTCGACCATAGAACATTTGATTCAGAGCAAATAAATATCGGAAAAAATGGAAAATAAAGTCAAAGGTAAAAGACTGTGTATATAATTATTTCAAGAATAAAGGAACTACACATCCCAGAATCCATTGCAGATTATCCTTTCCAATGACTTCCTGCTGCTTCTTCTTCAACTGAACCTTGTTTTTATATAGTTTTGTAATATACGTTGTTTTGGTGTTTGTATAGTATTTCATATAGTGTGTAGTGTAGTAACCAAGTACAGTAACCTAGTGTAGTAACCTAGTGTAGTAACCTAGTGTAGTAACCTAGTGTAGTAACCAAGTACAGTAACCTAGTGTAGTAACTTAGTGTAGTAACCAAGTACAGTAACCTAGTGTAGTAACCAAGTACAGTAACCTAGTGTAGTAACCTAGTGTAGTAACTTAGTGTAGTAACCAAGTACAGTAACCTAGTGTAGTAACCAAGTACAGTAACCTAGTGTAGTAACCTAGTGTAGTAACTTAGTGTAGTAACCAAGTACAGTAACCTAGTGTAGTAACCTAGTGTAGTAACCAAGTACAGTAACCTACTGTAGTAACTTAGTGTCGTAACTTAGTGTAGTAAGCTAGTGTCGTAAAGCTGAACCATCCAATCGTGGCTGATATGATTTTCACAGTTGTGGTAAACATTTCCATGGTAACAGAGTGGTACTACACCTGAGGATTGTGGGTAGTGTAGTATTCCTCCTGACTTTGCAAATTTAACACACTTCTCACATATCACACAGACTTGTGGCTTCTACAGGAGAATCTAACATCGATTCTCAATCTCATCGCTTGTGGTGAGTCTACCTCGGATGGTTAAAATATTATGGCTGATAATCAAATTCTCTACTCAGAAAATGAATGATGGGATTTTTACGGAACCAAGCTGCTGAGCTCTACATCATGAACCACCGATTACACCAGTTACATCTTAGAAGTAGAACAGATGGTAAACTAAGGCCGAGCTTGTATGATCTATACATGGGAGGAAAGGTTTTCTACTGAAATAATAAAAGTTTCTTATCTAAGCTCATGTTGTGAATTTAAAAAAGGAGTAAAGAAAGGATCCTGTGGGAAAAAACGTAATGATAGAGTAGTAGAGGAGAAAAGAGCAAAATTCAATTCAATCATTACATCAAATTAGATCAGCAGGTGAATTTCTCTTCTGTGACATTAAAACGTTGACAAAAGTTGATATGTGAAAAAAAAAAACGAATTAGTGCCAATCCTCGCTGTTGCATTAGTGACCGAAAAGAGGAAATGGCTTCATCCTCAGAAGTGATGATGATTGAAAGTGACACGAAACTCAACCTCAATCTGATAACGACGGAACAAAACGTGCAGACGAGAAAGCCGAGCTTGATGGATGGACTCGAGGAACGATGTCACATCTACAAATAGACTTTCTATGTGAAATATTCATTAGACTAAGTGAGAGATGGATAGATGGAAGAGGGGGGGGGGGGGGGTTGGATGAGAAACTAAAAGACAGAAACTCAGAGGTAGAAGAAGGAGACGGAGTGAAAAAGAGGCTAAGGAAGGCAGGGAATCACACAGATAATTGGGCCAGGGTCTCTGCCCCCCAGCCTGTGGTGTCACCCACCATTTGTCTGCCCTCCCGTGCACAGTGGACCAGCGGCGCTCGGGGGGGAGACGCAGTCAGAAAAATGACAGAAGCACACGGGCAGTCGTCCCTCTGCAGCACGGGAGTGAATCCAAAGTAAATGAGGAGGCGTTAAACTTTCCTCACTCCGGTGCCTGAGTAAGAGATTGTGTTTTTTCCCACCTTGAGGTCCGGCCTCATTAAAACGCAGCTCTGGTTTTATATGTGGAGACGAGTGTGAGTCACTGGGAGAGAAGCAGCGAAGACACGGTGCTGCAGAGAAGCAGAATGGACGGTACAGTGGGCGGAGGGTCAGGGATCATCTGTCCCAGAGATATTTCATCAACTAAACAGAAAAGTACGAAACTAACATTTGTCTTGACATTTAGACTTTTTATTTTTAAGAGATGAGCATGTGAAAGATTTGTATTTGAATGTTTCCTTTACCTCAGTGGACTCAGTGTCTCCCGCAGACGATTGGTCGACAAAGACGTTAGGCTGAAACTGTGGGCGGGTCTACTTGACATTAGAAGTATTTTTTAAAATAGATTTGTATCATTTTGTCATGAAAAGCACTTTGTTACTTTGTTTTTATAAGTGCTACATCAATAAAGTTTTTTATTTTCATTATCATCGATCTACCTGGGCGGGTCTTAATCCAAGTGGGCAGGTCTTCATTTGTGTGTTCGGGCTCACCTGGGTTTAAACCGGATGGAAGACGATACTCTGGTTTATTATGTTTATTATTATGCCTCAAACACATGCATGGTTCATTATAAGTTCATTTCAACTTAGTGAACACTATAAAAAAAACAAAAATAAATTTGGACACAAACTAAATGAACCATGAGTTTAGAGCCTTTCAGGTCACAAGAACAAAGTAATATGTAAACTTGCTCTTTACCTAATTTACGTATTTAAATAATCAGAAAATTCTCTTTAAATAAATGTGTGATTTAAAAGTGTATAACATCTGACGTGTGTATTACTGTGTCAGTTCTGCTGACTCATCACGCTCCTGACTCAATGCATTTCAGAAAAGGAATTTGTTCTCTGCTGAACCCTCTTTGGACTGCAGAGCTTTTTAAGCACGAATCAATAACTGCAGAGACAGACAGGCCGGCATCGCATTTCAGGAAGCGGTCGAGAACAGCTGACTGGAAACAAAGAGTGAGCGAGAGGGGGTGAAAGAGAGGAGAGAGAACGAAAGAGAGGAGAGAGGAACGAAAGGATGGGAAGAAACTGAAAACAGAGAAATGTTGAGGATGTTGGTCGTAGATGAGCATGTTTATTTCACATCATGAGGGTAAATAAGAGTCTTTTATAAGAGATGTTCAGATACCGTTCCCAATCCCGATCTGATACCTGGACCTTTCATATCGGCCGATTCCGAGCACCAATCAGATACCAGCGGATTTCTAAAAACCTAAAGCCATCCTGTGGTATAGTTCCCAGACTCTGGTGAGAGTGAAGCTGAACCAGAGATCAGTTAAAAAGACTCACTAAGCTGACGAGATAATATTTCCTTTTGGCTACTTGAGCTTTTCCACCCGAACTGAACAGATTCATGTTGAGAGTCACATCGAGTCGCTTTGACTTAAATGTAAATCACAAAGAAAAAAATCCAAAATCAGTTTCAAATTCATTTGCTTAAAGACGATTCCCAGTCATTTTGAATCTATTTTTTCTCAGCTGATTTTATTCTTGTGTTTTCAGTGTGATCACGGCCGTTTGGATCCTCTCTCCCCCGACTGCATGGAAGCTGAGAAGTTGGACCGTTGTTATGGCGATAGTGGAACCAGTCTTGCCAGGTTGTCCAGTGAAACTGAATGTAACCATAACAACAACGGAACTCTCCTCTAGAACGCTGTTGTGTTTAAGACCCTTGAGACGCGCACGCGCACACGCACACACACACACAGAGGCTGACTGCCAGATAGAGATTCAACCCACATCCAAACCAGAACTCGACACACTGGAAGGAAAAAGTTTCCCTGACCGAGCACCACAAGAATTAAAACTTCATGATTTTGATTCTCTTTCAAAGTTGCACATTCTTCTCTCTCTCGCTCTCCTGGTTCAAACGACGAGACGTCCTCTTTGTGCATATTAACAAGATGACAAGCACTCGGCTGCTCGGGCCCGGCTCATGTCCCCGAAAAACCAGAACCACGGGGGGTGAGGAGGGAGGCCGCAGACGAGAGAGAGAGGAGAGGCGTGGAGAGCAGCGAGCGAGCGACTGATCATTATCCAGTAACCTTCAAAGACGTTTCGTGGATGGAGAAAAGTGTGTCACTCAATGTGTGTTAACCTGTTCCAGTTACAGTCTGAGCATCACATTGTTTTCTCTAAATTTTTAAATGAACGTGATATTAAAAGATTTAACTTCAGGAGTCAAGATCCCAAAAGAGTTCCAGCTCATGAGTAAAAACTCAAGTGAAAGCAGGTTTGTGTCCACAGGGTCTTTCATGGTTGTTCTTGTTTGTGATGTTGTGTTAAATGAAGAATTAGAATATAGATCTAAAAAAGGGATGTTTGTCTTTCAGAGACGGGCGCGGAAAACCGGGGCTGCAGACACGGATGTATCAGGAGATGGTGAGTTGTCACATAAAGGCCATCGGCAGAGCGCGGCAGCAAGACAGTGACAGGAAGATTAAAGTCTCAAGTCCAAAGAGAATCTGAAAGGAGAGTAAAAAAAATGAAGATTCTCCCCGAGGCCTCGTATTAAAGCTTTAGACATCAGCGTCCAGGCTGCGTCAACACAAACCAACACTGGAGGAGGAGGCTCGTTAAGACACCGACATGAAAATGAGCAAAAAGACACAGCACACATGAAAGTTCACAAAAGATAACAAACACTTAGATCAACAAGATCATGTGAATTAGAGATGTTCTGAATGTTTCACACAGATAAAACTGCAAATTGCTTTTCCCACAAATCACATTGTGTTTCAGAGCAGAGAGGAAGAAGAGGGGATTTCCTGTAGTGTGTGTTAGCCAGAGCAACTTGGCAACATCCCACCTTGTAAAGTCGTACAACAGAGACGTGAACTGTATAAAACAGCAGCAATCCCATAAAGCATTGGAGGAACCATCAGACGAGAGAGCATGAGCAGTTGTTTAAATACGTGATGAAGGTTTTTATTTACCCGATCGGTTCTCGTTATCAGAAACAAACTACTGGACTAAAAAAGACAAACAGGCACTGAAATCTCATCCACACATCTAGTTTGAGTTTTTAAATCTGTTGATCGAGCTGCTAAAGAGCAGACATGTTGGTCCAGTACGACCCTGGAAGACCTCTGGGATCACTGGGGACTGGTGCTAATGGTGCCCAGGACAAAATCAAGGAGCAGCAGCTTTTAGTCAGTGTGCAGGACAGAACCGGAACCAACTGCCTGATGGCTGAAACTATTTTACAAAATCTAAGTTCATAGCATAATTTTTAGTTAATTTCATTTCTTTTCTATCTTTAATTTTACACATTTCTTTACATTTTGTTTCTATTATTTTACTTTTTGAACTTATTTGAAAGTTTTTATACAGATTTATAGTTTTTTTTATATTTTACCCGTTTTAGTCTCTTCACCCATTTAACTTAAATAATTGTTCTGAATTGTGCTTTTTGACTTTGAATTGATGTCTGTGCTGTTTTTAAACACCTTGTGTATGAAATGTGCTTCATAAATAAAACTGCCGTGTCTTGCCGTTAACACGCAGCCTCATTTTCCGCAGCAGGTCGGCCTGAGGGTGTTGATGGTGCAGCAGCATCAGTGAGCGAGGTTGGAAACACATGACGTCTCGGAGCTCGTTGCTGAGAACAGGAGGAATCCTCTCCTCTCCACCGGGTGTGTTTCAGCACCACGGACAGCAGCACAGGACTTAATCTCTAAGCCTCCTCACACGTGACACAAACACAACTTGAGGGGATGATGGAAAAATACAGCGTTGGGTATTTTTTACAGTGTTTCCCCGCCTCTGCTTGAGAGCGACACTTGTTATTGTTTGTGTTAACAAGCGGCGTCGTCCTCCCGCTGGCACCTACTCAACCAAACATGGAGATATTCAGACCTCTCATCGTTCACTGAGGCTTCGCCAACACAAAATTATACCTCAGCAAATCAAACCAGCTGCTGCTTAACAATCTGAGTGTGAGGGAGTCTCAGGACGAGGGTTCATTATTTTTCCTTTCACCGATTCCTCTGTGTGTGTTTGAGAACAACTTATTTTCATGGTGAATCATAATATGAGCAAATCGTACAGGACAAATAATTCATATGAAAGTCTACTGTGGTCCAGGTGTGTTTGCATGTGGCTCCTCCCACGCTGCCCACGGTGAAGTCTGCCGACACTCGTTTTCCACGTACGCATCTAACGTTGAAAATAAATTGGCCCTTAGCTGCACGCGTACTCACATACACACGTAATCCACAGCTGGAAACACGACAACTTCACAATGTCGGCTCATCGGCTCTCATTTCGTTAACGATCTGTTTTTTATCCATCTTCAAAACCCCCCAAACTCATTCGGAGAGACTTTGACTTTCAGGACGTCGCCTGACTTCCTGCTTTGCTCTCGTCAAACCAACTAAGGCCACCAGATGTCACCAAACAACCAAATGTAACTATGGCAATTTTCCACACTTTATGAGGGCAGAACGTCAAAGTGTATTGTTTGACAAATTTCAGCATTTTCATGTTTCTACAGAGAATCAAAGATGGACGTTCTCTGGTACTTTAGAAGACACGAGTGGATATTTTACGAGAACATTAAGGTATTTTGTTGAATCACACAATAAGAGGACTGACCTGCTCAGATTCCAGCGTCTGGGGAATAACACACAAGATCCTTGTTTCCAATTAGATGTTTCTCTCCCCTGAGAATAGCTTTTATTTTATAGAAGCTGTACGATTAAAGCTGCAGATCTGGGTCAGGACAGATTCACGAGAGTCTCACAGGACACACACACACACACACACACACACACACACACACACACACACACACACACACACAGAGATCGTTTCACATGTTCACATCCCGCTCAGCTCATAGTGGAGCAGGGCTTCAGGTTCCAGGTCACTGAAGCTTCACTGTACTGATATTCCCCAGGTTACGTTATACGAGACACATGACTCAGCGTTTCTTTCCTCTAGTGTTCGGAACGTTTTTCGCGTGAATGTTGAAAAATTCTGTTTAAAGGCCCAAAGTCTAGAAAACACTGAAGCTCCTGAAACACTTTGTCGGTCGTCCAGAACAAACTGCCTCGTCATTGTGATGTCACAAAGTTCCATTTGTATCTTTTTAACACGGCAGGGTTTATATACACGTCACTGCTGATTGGACGACACGTCTGCCACACCCACCAAACAAGCCAAACGAACCTCGAAGCTCGTTTAAAGGAAACTTGTTGTTTAACCTGGAAACATAAATTGAGATTCGAGGCTGATTCGACGATACGATCGTAACCGACATGATTTTTAAGTTAGTGGTAAATATTTCCAGAGTAACAGCGAGCGTTACTAGTGACATCACCAATTGGTGATGTCACCAGTAACTAGCTTTAGCGCATCTGTGACACTCGCTGAAGCTTTCAACAGGACGACGAGAGGGGAGGAAGAGGAGGAGGAGGAGGAGGGAAGCCTGTTTCCACGTCACCAAGGGAGATGAGAGAATTACTGTAAAATACAACGCACACAAACTTCTAAAAAAACAGGCCTAAATTAGCAAAGAGAGTCTGTGTGATGTGAGCTTGTTAACTCGCTGCTTTGAGATGCGATTGAAAAGGCCGAGCACCCTGAGGAGAGGAGGAGGGGGAGATGGAGCAAAGGAGGGATGGCAGCAATCAACTTGATTTGCTGTCAGTTTCCACAGGCGATGTGGATGTTGCAGCGTGCAGGACCCCAGAACTCTTCTCGCCTTAAATCGTTTGCCAGTGGGAGCGTCAGGGAGACCGAGGAACATAATTCCTCCGACGCTTCGCTTCTTGTGTGAAAAGCTTCAGGCGTGAGCATCAGAATGTTTAGGATGAAACAAACTGTCTCGGAGGATAAAATCAGCATAAAAGATTCTGTCGTGCAATTTGCTCTCCCACGCATCCGGCCAATCAAGCTAATTATTCGGATGTTGGGACGATCATCCGTCTGAATTCTGTCAGAGTTAGAGCAGCAGTTTTCAAGGCTCGGACGAGACGTGACATGTGACGGATGAGGCCTGAGCCGACGGTGGGGGAAATAAATGACGGGGCCAGGGAGGGTCATTAAAGAGCGTTTAAAGACGTTTGGCAGGTTGCTCCATCATCCAGGAGGAGCCTCCACCAGGAGGCAGCTTCTGTCTCCGAACACAAGGACGCAACAGTGACAGATGAGTAACAGCAGCAAAGTGAAAAGCCAGCTCAGGATAAATGGGTCAGATAAAAAAACGATGTGACGAATAAAAACAAGTGACAAATAAAACAAAAGGTGTTTGACGTAAGAAGAGCATCCTTCAGTTTACACATCTGTCACTTCTCACTGTGACCCAGTTTCACGGCTGTGTTTACGCTGGTGTGGGTGTGAGAAATACAGTGTGGCACATGTGTGTCGTACGTTGTGTTAGTGGCTCCGTCCACTGGTGTATCTGCATCGTGTGTGTGTCCCTTTTGTCAATTTGAGTCTTGGCCTGTTGTGTGTTTCGTGTCATTAGAGAAATATTTAGCGTCGTTTGAGTTTCTCTGTTTAAATAACATGTCAGATAAATCAGTTTGAGCTTTAGCGCAGGAATATTTCAGAATACGGTCGATATCAGTGTCGTGTGGATCTGAATGTCTCCACTTCCTCCTCAAATATCTCGGATGACGTTTGGAGTCAAAGTCGTGATCGTGGAGTGAAGCCGATCTTGACCAATCACAGGTCAGTGTCAGCTGTCAATCATGACGTCTCAGCCTGTTTTTATCATCAAATAACTGATTCAAACCAAGCTGATCAGAAACACTTGAACAAACATCAGAGAGAGAAGAACGACCTGAAACGACAGAAACATCTTGACAAACATTTATTTAACGTCTACTTTGATTTTGTTAGTTTGGTTCATGTCCCATCTGCTAACATGGAGGAGGCAGAGTTTATGACCTATACTGTAGCCAGCCACCAGGGGGCAATCCAGGTGATTCGGCTTCAACTTTGAGAAGCCGTCCATCTTTTATTTACAGTCTTTAGCAGGTGCATTTCATAAAGGGTGCGATGTGTCGTAACTCATCCTGTCTGTTTATCCATCCATCCACCCGTCTGCCTGCCTGTCTCTCTCTCTGCCGCCTGTCTGTGTGCGTCCTGTGTGAGTGTGAGAACTGAGCGCCGGGCCCTCGGCCCTGGGGGGAGGTGAAGCTGCATTCAGGAGCCTCTGTGGGAGCCACAAAGCTGCATTCATCCCACTGAATGGCTGTTTTTCTGCAACCAGGCACTAGTCATCCCGACTCCATTGGAGCGGCTCTATGAGTTACCGCTCTCCCCGCCTTGGTATGCACGGCCTCGTCCGGCGACAACGACACGGACGACAAAAGACACAACACTCACTAACATGAAAACAGGATACGTGACTCTCCTGCTCTCAGACATGGATTCTCACTCCCTGTATGAACAGAAGATCGAGGATTTCCTCTTTCCTCTCGTCTCCTGTGTTTATCTTCTCATTTGCCGTCACGGTGCAGAGACACTGGAGCGTGAAGCCTGAAGAGTTGATGAGAACATGATGAAGACTCCAGATCATCATGTTTAATATCAAACTGAGGGACTGAATATTTATGTGAGGATTCTGCTGCAGCTGATCTCTGAGGTTCATCAAAAACTGAGTTCACAGACGCTGGTCATTCAAAACTGCAACGGCAGCAAAGATGAGACGGAGCCATGAGTCTAGAAAGTGCTGCTGGAGGAAGAGCTGGTTAAACGGCTGCTGGGTTTCCCGAGGAGCTCGTTGAACACGAATCGGACTTTATATCCTGTTGTGTCGTTTAATCCACAACGAAGAATCAGATCATCGCTCGTCTCATTATGTGACAAACATTGAGCTCAGAGAAACAAGTTCAGCTTCTTCCAGATGATCCAAGACTTTAGGGTTTGATCAAAAGCTCATGCGACGTTTATCACAAACATTCTGAGGGTCGTCTGCAAACGAACTCGGGAGTGAAAAGTACAATACTTCCTTCCTGTACTCAGTTACTTTGCACCACTGTGGGCGAACCCCATGAAGTTCAAAGATTTCAAGATTCAACGCTTACAGAAGCTTCATAAACAAAACCACCTTGACGACTCAAACCAAACCTACAAACCTCCCACTTCATCGCACTGGTGTTTACTGATTTGCTCTTTGTCAAAAGTCAGATAACAAGCAAACACATGGAGGAGGAGAGACTGGTGAGGATCTACCTGAGGACCAGACTCCTCCTCCTCCTCCTCCTCAGGCCCCCGCAGGCTGAGGCCTCCTCAAACAGGACACTGACACACATCTTATAAATCCTGCACAGATAAATACAGACAGATGTATAAATAAATAGAATAGAAGAAATACGGCGATTGAAAAATGTAAATGAATGAGACCAGAAGCAGGACTGGCCTCAGTCCGTCACATGATATTATAAATACTGATCATTTCACAGACTCACACGTGGATTCAGATGATTTTTTAAATAATAAAGATAAAAATAAAACATAAACTCGCAGGAGCCTCAGTGAGACTCGTGCGCTCTGGGGCCACAGTCACGTGTCTCCGGGGAAACACTCCGTGGTTTGATGGGAGCATCGTTGACGCAGCAGAAAGAAGGAAACACCAGTAATAAAGAAACTCCTGCACACACACAGACACACACAGACACACACAGACACACAACCAGCATCTCACTGTCACGACTCCACAAAGAGACACAAGGAGCAGCTGAACCAACCGCACTGACCACATTCACTTTGAAAACGTTCAATACCGCCAGTTGGGGGGTTCTGATGGATTCTGACCACCAGCACCAGACCAGCTTCAGTAATCTGTAAAGAACCCGCTGGTCCACTCACCCACTCCGATCTTCTCGTCCTCCGTCGGTGTCCACATGATGCCCCGGTGTCCGACGCGCAAAATCCCTCCGGCCAAAGTACAATAATCACCCGGTGCGTCGCGTCATGGAGATCCTGCGGAGGTTCCACCGGAGAGAGGGAGACACGCAGCGAAAGTTACTGGAGTTGTTCAGGGTCTGGGGACAATGACTGTCTTCTGTCCGAGTCCACCCGGGTCAGGTTGTTTTCAACCGAGGAGCAGATCGTGTGTGTCCCGTCAGTTCGGCGCGTGCAGGGCGCAGCGCGTCCTCCCGTCCTCCCGTCCCCGCCGGTGCTGCTGCGCTGTGCGGAGACGACCTGCGCTGATTCTGCGGAGAAGCTGCGTCACGGGTTCCGACGTTTGAACCACAGAGAATCACTGCGCACGTTTCACCACTACAGCTGACGACACTGTCACGCGCACCGGGAGCGCGCACAGACTCCAAGTGCATGTGAGGAATTGATTTCAAAATAATTCTTTTCCGTTAAGTTGAGCGCAGCTTCCTCCGGAGCCTCCACCGGCAGCTCTCCGGTGCTTCTCCCGTTCTGTCTCATGTGGACGCGCACGTTCCTCCTGCTGCAGCTGACTAAGTTACTGAGCGCGCACGAAGGAAAAACACAGTCGGTGTGACCGAGAGAGTCGTGCGCAGCGGAGGGAATCCTGCATCAGGTTTAAGAGGATCAGTGCGTGTGTGTGCGTGTGTGTGTGTCCGCTGCACCACCTGATCAGTACAGCTCATCACTGGCACAACATTGACACATGCTGTAGCTGACTATTGTGCACGGGGCATACACGCACGCAAACACACACTTGGCAGGAGACACTTGTGGTGGACAGACGTCCTGCACAGAAAGGCACAGGGCGATGTTTATTGTGTGTCTGTTGTGCCACCGTGTGTACAAACCTGAGCAGCACACTGCTGCAGTGTGTGAGAGAGTTGTGTGGTGGACACACTGTCCTTATCACTGCTGGATCATAAGGTTACCATGGTGATCCTCATGAAGTCTGGTTATTATAAAAGATAAAAATAGTTTGAGATGTGAGGAGAGTTCGTGAGGAGGAGGAGGAGGAGGAGGAGTCCGACCTGAACTACATGTGGTTAATGTTCAGTGTCTCAGTAGTTTTCATGAGGTCACTTTAGGTGAAAAGGTTAAAAGTCATTTCACAATGGAAAAGAAAGTATAAAGAAATCCCTGCACCGGCCCCTGATCCGGATCCACACCAAAGTTGAATGGGTTCTTTCTGGACTCGTACCACATCCTTCCACTGAGTTCAGTTCTAATCCAGCTGCTGACGAACAAACCGTCAACACACACGTGAGCAGCTCAGCGTCTCAGTTTGCTGTGAAACCGTCTGATTCATTCTGCAGCAGCAAAATGAGCCTGAACACGAATCTCAAGACCACACTGAAAACCACGTGAACCGATATATTACAAAAAGTTGTTCTTCAACTCTTTTTATGTATTATTATTATCTTTATATTCAGCTGAGTGTTGCCACAGGGAGGAGTCAAGAACTGCACAGAACCCTGTTCACAGTACCTCACCAGTGTAACACTGACCTCTTGTGACCAACTGGGGGAACAACACACTAAACCAACATCAGATCAGAGACGCTTTAAATTTGATTAACTCCTTCATCCTCAAATGAGCAGAACAATGAAACCAGCAGTTCTCATAAGAGGATTCATTTCTTCATCCAGTTCTTTGTCAATAAATGTAACAGCGAAAAAGAAACGTGAAAAAACAATTAAATTAAATTATTTATTCTGCAGCATTAAATTTCCTCCAGCAGAGACTCAGGTAAAACATCATAAATACTTTTGTTCTTATTCAAAATTCGTACAAACACTGAGACAGGAAGCACAGAATCCAGGTCAAAGGTCAAGTCAGTGAAACGATCCGAGCCCCGCGACCGTCACTGTCGTCTCTGCAGTTTAAATAGAGACGATCAGTGTGTCCACAGTCCACTTGCCTGGTTAAATGACAAACGGTGGTTTGAAAAGAAAAAAGTTCTCGTCGAGGATCAAGGTGTCTGCAGCCGAGCGTCTTCTCCCAGGTCAGGAGAACCATCGGTCAGGAGAACCATCGGTCAGGAGAACCATCGGTCAGGAGAACCATCGGTCAGGAGAACCATCGGTCATGGAGCGACCGCAAGAGTTCTCCGTCAACTGCAGCAAGTACACACACACACAGACAAAAATCTAATTTCTGACGATGAAATCAAAAACTGCATGAAGGATTTTAATCTGTCAACATGAGACAATGTCGAAACTAAATTAGCATTTAAATCTATTTTTAATCTGATTTGAAGGCACAACTGCTGATTATATTCATTTTAATTAAATTTTTTTCTCTATGAAAGTCGTGAATAATGCAGCTCACAGCGTCTCAGACCCTGAAGTGACGTCTTGTTTTGTCTGCGCAACTTTTCCAAAACCATAAAAAACCTCCATCTTGTGCTGATGACATCAGAGTCAGAGCGGTAATCGTGGAGCCGTGGAAGCGTCTACTGACATGGAGTAGGCGGGGTTTATTATAGATACTGCAGCCAGCCACCAGGGGGCGCTCAAATCACTCTGACTTCACTTTTGATTAGTCGCCGTGTCGTCCATCTTTATTTACAGTCTGTGATCTCAGCTGCCACAACAGTGATTTCATCTTGAATTTAAAAGCTGAACTACAGTGAAATCAATCTCTAACCAGAAGGTTGACGGTTCAATCCCATTCCTCCCCATGTGCAGGTCAAAGTGTCCTTGCCCATAGACACATTGTGTGAATGGCAAAAAAACTGTAAGAGAGTTTGAGTGGTCGTCATATATAAAAACAGATGATTTACCATTTACTCACAGTCAGGGTCAAAGGGATCAGACCTGTCATCACTTCTGTCGGAGTCTTCGTCGTCGTCGTCGTCCTCCGAGTCATCGTTGTCGTCATTATCGCCATCGTCGCTGTTGCCTCCAAGAAGATCTGCGATCTGAGGGGAGGAGATGGAAAAACTTTACTGGGGAACAGAATCAACCGAGACTGATCCAGAAACACCTGAACCGAGGACTGGTTATGAAATAAGAGCTTTAAACATCTCATTTTACTGAGCGACAGCGCCCTCTGCTGCCGCACATGGGGATTCATTCTGCTGGGCTCCGGGCAATGAAGTGGATTTAATACTAAAACTAAGTCTATCGAAGTGCTGAGTGACCTTTGACCCTTTAACTTCTAATCAGAGTCTTTGGATTATATTTAAAGAAGTTCCCTCGCAGGGTTTCAGAGATGACGTGACAGCTACCTCTTCATCTGTGGGAGAGTCGGCCCCGTCCCCGTTTTCCCGATTCTCTCTATTGGTCAGTTCCTCTATGAGCGGGTCTGTGTCCATATCTTCGTCGTCATCGTCGTCGTCGTCTGTGTCTGACGAGTCGTCGTCATCCTGGTCGTCATCTTCCTGGAAGAGAACAAGACACATTCAAAACTCATCATCAAACCAATGTCTGGAAAACAGTGGTAAAGTTTGATTCAGTTCTGTGTTTCTCACCTGGTCGTCGTCGTCTCCCTCCTCAGCCAGTTTCTGTCGTCCCACCTCGTAGAGACGACACACCGTGTCCAAACTCACCGTGTCCTGGTTCTACACAGTCAATTCACAAAAGACAAACACTGTCGGTAAATCTGGGGCTTCAGATCTTCTTCCTGGAGACTTTTCCCTCAGAGCTTCTCCTCTCTGTTGTTAATGTGATGGAACGTGTCGACATCTTGACAATAAAGTTCGTTTTATTCTCTTTTCAGACCAGTTCAAAAAAACTAAATTAACAGATAAAGTGATTATTTTCATGAAAACAGAAGATGCGTAGAATTATTGAAAAGAAAAACAATATGAGCCTTTATCATCCTACAGGTGTTCGTGTCTTATCATTACATTTTATATGAGATAAAATGTCATTGACACAAACATCGGGGGAAATGAACTTGCAGCAGACCAGAACATGTATATAATATACACCTTTGACTACAGAAATATTGTTTATATAGAAATGTTGTTGCTGAGGTTGTATTAATTCTAACAAGATTGAGGTTTGGTGCTTTAATGGATTTTATAGATGTATTTGTGAGTATTTCTTCCTCTGAGCTGATCAAAACAAATTTCAATCAGCTTAATTGAAACGGCAAGAAGGTAATAAATGTTGAGGCGATGCAAAACATTAACGTGGTCATATTTTCAAGGCTTTTTATTCTATTCAAATATTCAAGAGTCAGTTTAGTTCCATGTGACAGATGTTATTTCAGAAGAGGTTCTTATAATCTGTAATTATGATCAACATGAGCGTACCTCAATAACAGCCAGGTAACAGTCCTTGTTGTCAGTGCACAGGTCAAAGATGTTCCTCTTTACGTCCACTGTGGCTGAAAGAAAAACAACAACACCACCAGTTGTAAATTGAAGTTTGAAGGTGAAATGTTATGATCAACGACTGTGTTTTTTACATTTTACACATTTGTGTGTCTTATAAATAAAAAGAATATCAAATAGAAGTTTCAGAGGTGTAAAACTGTCCAATGAGCTTTAAGTCTGCAGACGAGCAGCCTACCAATGGGTTTGTAGTCCGTAGCATCAAAGGTTCTGAAGGACGAACCGAAGGGACTCTTCATCTGCTGATCCATCACATCATCCTCATCATCGGCTTGTAGCATTGCTGCATGTGTGTAGAGGAAAAAAGAACACAACGGTACAGTTACACACTTTATAAACCCGATGACTCAGCGTGATGTTAAAGACGAACACAGACAAACTGGTACCAACTTAAATCAGTTTGGAATAAACAACTAGAATTACTGCACTGCTGTTGTATGCCTTCGCCAGCCAGTGCAGTTTGTGTACATATAGTTCTACACACTGGTTTTCCAGATACATATAAAAGGTCACTGTGACCATTGACAACTGAAACACAATCACGTTGTCTTATCTTTGAAAACCGATGAGTTGAAGAAATTCCCTCAACAAGTCTTGAGAATCACATTCAAGAGGGGTTAGGGTTAACAAGGCCCGGTTTTCTTTACCTCCGTACATGATGGTGGCGTTGCTGTTGAAGACGAGTCTGCACTGGTCGAGGGCGGGGACAGTGTGCAGGAGGTGGAAGGTCTTCAGGTCCCACTGACACCTGCTGTCAAGGCTGAGAACTGCACGATAGCGTGAGACACTACAGCTGATGCAAAGCGCTGGTTGCCTGTTTATTCAAAGTTTATTAATAGTGAATAATTCATATTTAGATTATTTCAAAACCAGCAGGATACAATCTCAGTGTTGATGATGACCTCCAGGCTGTTGGGATGGAACACGCCGCTGATGTTCATATTGAACTTGTCGAACTTATGGACGGCCCGTGACGCTCGAACGTCCCACAGCACGCCGTCGTTGAGCACCAGGTCATCGGTCGGGTTGAAGGTGGCGCAGTTCCTCTTGTAGTTATTGGCCAGGCCGGGGTCAGTTCAGGGTCAACGTCTTCTGACCCGTCTGGATGTCGTAGATCTGCAGAAATAAAATAGTTGAGAACAGAAATATAATAGTTCGGAATATAAACGTTAAGAGACGTTCAGTTGTTGCGAGTCGTGTCAGGAACATTCTTTGTGACCTACGTGTGCGACTTGGTCTTTGGTGCCGATGACTCTGTCCTGAGAGAGTTTACTGAACTCAACGTAGTGGTCGTCTACAAAAGAGTTCCTGAGAATAGAAACAAAACATTTCAGCTACGTAAAAACATCACAGTTCGGAAAGAGACAAAGCTGTGAAAGATTAACACACAGAGTGAGAGAGTGTGTGTGTGTGTGTGTGTGTGTGTGTGTGTGTGTGTCTGTCTTACTTCATGCTAAAGACACCATCTACACTCCAGAGAGCGGACAGGGGGACGCTCCAAGAGGCCGAGGTGAGCAGCAGCTTTCCATCCTGACAAACACACAACAAATATACATACGTTATACTTTAGAAATTCAAATGATATAATTTCATAAAACTTTCGTTGAAGAGCTAAGACAACCTGACCCACTGTCCTGTGGTTGTATGCCTCAGCAAACCAGTGCAGTATTAGTCCCTCCAGTATATTCCCAGTAATATGAGCATGTGAGGTTATGACCATTATGGATCACAACACAAAAGATCATGTGATCTATTTGGTGTAATCTCATTTCTCACAGCTGCTGCCTATGTGCAGATGTCACAGTGTTTTCTGTGATGCTGTAAATTCACCTGCTGCAACTGATGCTGTTGATAATCTGTCATAATCACATCAGGGGGCAAAGAAATTCATACATTTGAAATTCTGTATTTACCTTTTGTTTAGTCATTTGTGAATAATAAATATATGCTATTTCTAATAGTTTATACCATCTCTACCCCTTAGTTTGGGAACCGCTGATCTACAATGGCAGCCGTTGTTCTGAAACGTACCCTGGAGGGTTCGAGGTGCGTGATGGCTGATGTGTGGCAGGTGTAGTTCGCCTCCTCCTCTCCAGAGAAGACGTTGTAGAATTTGAGACGACCGGAGCAGGTTCCCAGCATCAGGAAAACGCTCTCGGGCTGAGAAGGCACAACAGGTGAAACCGCTCTCGTCCCCGTCGCCCTCGTGGAAGACGGACATTGGGCGAAACCTGAATCGAGGAGAAAGAAAAGGCCAAGCGCGGAAAACGCACAAAAAATGTTACAGAAAGACACGGTGCAGAGGTGTTTACTAAAGAGGCGAGTTCGTTACCTGCTAAATATCAGATGTCGATCCAGACACCCCCTGTCCACACCTCCGTATTTGGGGTACAGCACCCTGCTGCCCAGGCGGACAGTGAAGTTGGGCGGTGCCTGTCGCCTCTGCTTGGGCTCGGGGCATCTGTGTGGGGTGAACAGGGAAAAGGGGGGGCAGGTGGTGACGGGATTGGGGCAGCGGGCGTGTTGTTCTCTCAGGTATTCTGTGATGATGCTGTCAAGGGTCGGGGGGGAAGGGAGGTGGCGCTCCAGCTGCTTCTTCATGGCCGGAGTCTGAGCAAGAGAAATAATTTTTGACAAATCGCAACATCAAAATAAATAACATAATAAATTGATATTTACGGGGACTGATCAGACCCCTAAATATATTTTTATTCAAGAAGATCCATGAATTCTGTTAAAATTCCCCAACCACTAGAACATAAGGTCCAGTGATGACGAATGAAACTGCTCCCGTTGGACTGATCACTATACTGTGAATATCATTAACCCCTCACTGACCTGGATGAAAGCACCGTGGTCGGACTTCTGCTTCAGCGCACGAAGTTTTTTCCCTGAGTTGCAACTGGCCACTGGGCGTTCCCGTGTGAACAAAATCCGTCCAACTGGATGTGAACCCTGTCCGTGGGAATGAGGAGGCAGAGGAGTAGGGAGGGCGGAGGTAGACGAGGAAGAGGAGCATGAGGGGTGAGGCGTGACCAGGGTGCGGGAGGGAGGAGGAGAGGTGGAGGTGACCACAGAGGACACGGGAGAGTATCCGACATGGCTGGCGGCGCGGGCCGCAATCCCACCAGCCAGCCGACAAGTCCTGGGAATCAGTGAGGAGGGGGGAGGGGTGACGCAGGATGAGGCGTTGGGACACAAGGATCCTAAATTAGCTTCCTTAACGAGCAGGCCGGCCGTGTCATGGAGCCCTTTGGCCACAAGGTGGTTCCTGACCAGCATGAGGAGTTCCTTCTCAGGGAAGGTGATCCGTGACTGGGCGACCACGTTGGCCCTCTGCAGACGAGCCAGCGACACGTCGGTGCCCATGAGCAAAGGCTTCCCAGACACTCGCTCCGTCATCTCGGCAGCGTAGCGGCAGAACCGGACGTGCTCACTGCGTTTGTCCTGCAGCACCGGATCCTTCATCAGCTGCAGGGGTCAGAAGGTCAGAAACATCACATGAGGTTGTGAGATGAACTCAATACAAACCTCTGGGAAGAAATATGTCTCTTGAATTTGAACTTTCAGTGAAACAATATAAAAAAAATGTATTAGATACTTGAAAATACATATAATGATGCTCCTATGGAAGATTTATTTTCTATTCACATACGCACAGTAGTTGGGAAAAGGAGAAAATGATGAGGAGGAAATTAAAATGTTCTTTTTGAGCGTTCTGATTGAACATCGTACCTGCTGAATGTGACCGCTGGTGAACAGTGGCAGTTTGCTGATGATTTGTCTGATCGCTGAGCAGCGAGAGAGTCCGACCAGAGCCTTGCAGGCCAGAGAGCGGATCAGGTCTGCGTCTGTGATCGGCATCTTCACCGACAGGAGAGACAGGAGAACCTGGGAAACACAAGAGGGTCGGAGTTATGGGATGGTCCGAGATTCAGGAAGTGACGTTACAGTTCACAAGTTTAGTCCACAAGAATCATACAAATATAAATACTATATGGGTAATATCCAGTAGTGTTTCAGTCCAGTGGGACGACACAGTCAGAGCTGAACTCATTGATACACTACGTCCAACAGAATAAACAGCAGGGGGGCGCTGTTGATCAGCAAGTTACACACTGTTGACATAAAATCACTTCATTCTTACCTTTATCCCGTTGTTGTTCTGCACTACCTGCCACATGTGGGCCAGCACCTTGTTGAAGGGGGTGGGAGGCTGCTGGGGGTGGAGGGACGGCCTGAGGGGGGCGACAGCGAAGGCCCCCACAGTGTTCAGGCTCTGGTCCGGAGCGCACACACAGTTTATTATGACCTGGGAGGTCAGAAACTGTGGGTTAGGGTGGTCAGGTCCCCAGGACTTAACTTAGACTGAAGTTTGTTAAAGCAGGTAAGAGAAGGATGTGATGGTGGGTTTGTGTGATAATACTCTTTATGTTTATTCATTGAAAACAACACCATGACGGTGGGAGGGTCCGTGGACAGGTAATGAAAAGGTTGTGTTTTCAAATTAAAAGACTTTAAGTTAAGAAGAAGCCACTTGACGCGTCTGATTTGCTTCAGATAAACTACACGTCACATTCTAGGCATGTCAGAAACACATGTCTGAAACATGACCAGCCGACTGGTCTACAGGTAAGAAAACCGTGTGGACCAACCTGGACCACAGCGTCACACTGTCTGAGTGTGGCTACTGTTATTACTTTTCTTTCCTTCCGCGCTAAAGTCCTCTAAACGTTCGTCACACTATGTTCAAGAAAGTGAAAAAACTAACTCCTGGATCTGCACTGAAATCTGATGACTTCTTCTCTGGTTCACGTCCCACCCAGCCAACACATTTCATATAAATCATTTGAGTAGTTTTTTTTTTTTTTTTTTTTTTTTTTAAATGGTCCTGCTGACAGACAAACAAACGCAGATGAAAACCTTTCTGGAGGTAAATATTTGACTGTGTCCTTCAATGTCTCTTACCTGCAGCGCAGACTTTTGGATTTCAGCGTCGTTGATGAACACCTCGCCCTCAGCGACGCCCAGGATGACGCTCATACCTGCAGCAGAGACACATCCAGGACAAATGAGCTGAGCAATCAATCACTGGCAGACAAGACACTGACAGAGAAAAAGAGTTTTACTGACCCACAGTGGAAACCAGCGACCTGGTTTCATCCAGAACATCGACAGTGTCTGCCAGCACCAGCTGGACTTTAGGAACCACAGTCAGGATGGCCAGGATGTCCAAGGCATAACGCACAGTGTCACTCCTGGAGAGAGAAATGGATCAGGTTCCTCATCCAAGTCGTAAATCTTTACTCAAAAAAGTAGATTTTCTTGGGTGATTCAGATTTTGCAGATTTTGCTTCTAAGAACTATAATTTACATCATACACAAACATTTTCCTAACTTTTCTTCAATGGAAAATTCTCACATCTAAAAAATAAAAACAGTGAAATGTTACAGGACAAACTTTTTACATATTATATATCTATAGATAAAAGTGATCAGGCTAGAAATCGTCCGATTCCGGTCAGTGGCCGATCGATCGGTGCAACCCAACCAAAAAGCGGAGAAAGAGAAGCCAGCTGAGAAACCGCGGAGCAGCTTTACCTGCCGTAGTAAGTCCTCCAGTCACAGGCTGTAGAGATCAGCTGCAGCATTAAAGGAACACAGGACAACTTGTAGAAGAGCTCCACCGGTTCCCAGTGGAGCTGCGGAGGTCCGCACTCGATGAGAAACTCCATCATCTCAATAACCTGCTCTCTGGTGTACGTGTAAGCCTGGAAACAGATGCACATGAATGTAGATGTTGGGTTCTTATGACGGCAGATACAAACTTTTCTGAATTTCTTCAAAAAGACAAACATACTAAAAGTAGCGTTGGTGATTAAACTGGATACTTCTAAGTTAAACTGGTTTTTACTCTGAACATCTTCACAATGTATTTTGTGTAGCTGCTTTCAAACATCATGAAGTCCAGACATTTTCCTGAACTTTTTCACAGGGGCTGTATGTGAGAACGTTCCCCACATGTTCCCCTTGTTGTGAACGAGTCTGACCCCGAAAATCTCCTAGCTGCTGCTTCACATGAGAAACACGAACTCCACAACATGTGTAAAAGCGTTATTTGATGGTCTCCTGACAACAAAGCTTCTTTCTGTTTATCTCTGCTACAGGAAACAAGATGGAGTAAATCATGTACGATTGTTTGTCTATTTAACAGATTTTTAAAAGTAAAAATGGTGAAATCTACTATTTGATGGGTTACTCTACAAACAGGACGAATATGAATCCACGTCGTACCTTGTAAAACTGCTGCTGGGGAACGATGGTGCCTTTGTCTGACGTGTGCAGGGCCTGCTTCACCTGCTCGGCCTTCACTGCCAGGTGAGCCTCAAAATACCTTAAAAAAGTCAGAAGAAATCAATAATGAATAATATGATCAATGATTGTTTGGACCTGTACGAAGCAGCTGCTGGGACAAAGAAAAGGTACAAAGTTTGTACGAGTCAGAGCTTTGCCAAAAAACTTTCATAGCACCAACACGAAGGAAATTAAAAACCAAGAGAAGTGAAATTAACTTGGAAATGAAAATATTTACTGAAACAGTGCATTTAAATACACAACATATGTTCAGTTAATCATGTGTCGCTGTACCTGCGGACGGCCATGCAGGTATGTTTGGCCGTCTGTCGGCTGGAGAAAACCTGGTCATCACTCATTATGGACACTTCACTCTCTCTGTTGAGAATCTCCAGAGTACTAACCTGCAGGGAGAGAACGAGACTCATCTAAAGCTTTAGTTTTTAAATAAAAGAGGAAAAGTATGATTGCATACTCGTAACCTGAAAAAAAGATTCAGCACTGACCAGGTTGACGAGCCTGCGCAGCCCGTCCTGCTGGTCGAAGAGCTGCAGCACGGCCCTGAACGAGAAGGAAATGGAGAAAAACATGGTGGCGTGGCACACGCCGGAAGCGTGGGACGACTCCAGCAACCACACTGCGTAGGACACCATGTCGGAAAGAACGCCGTCTGGGAGCATACACACCTACACACACACACACACACAGTAGAGATAAAGAGCAGGAAAGTGAGGCTCAGTCTGTTACTTGACTCTAAATCAAGTTTTCAGTTCAGAGAAACACATCGTGTGTGTGTCAGGATGAGAAATGTTTACAAATGATCAGAACCATCAGAAATCATAAACCTCAGAGATTTTCAATTCAGACGAGAAGTCAAGGCGAGAGGCAAGAAACTCCCTGAAGAGCAGCTTCATTTCACAACTCTTGTCATGTTTGTAAAATGTAAGAATCTAGTTTTGTATCAAACATTAGCATCGCGCAGCTCGACTCAGAAGATTCTTCTCTGTGACGAAGAAAACCTGAATGAAAACAGAGGATTGAACTGTGGAGTCACAGTTTCTACATGACGTTCAGATTCAGGGAAAACAAAACAGTGACACTGATCAGGAATCATTCAGAGAATCAATTCAGACTGATATAAAGTGTGTGTGTGTGTGTGTGTGTGTGTGTGTGTGTGTGTGTGTGTGTGTGTGTGTGTGTGTGTGTGTGTGTGTGTGTGTGTGTGTGTGTGTGTGTGTGTGTGTGTGTGTGTGTGTGTGTGTGTGTGTTCATACCCTCTCCATGGCAGTCTTGGTTGTACGCCAGATAGTACAAGCAGAGTGAAACTCCGGTTGCTGCCATCGAGGGCCTCGGGATCTGCAGAAGTTTCTGGACGCCTCCATGAGCAATGAACTCTGCTACGAACTTCTTATGGAGGAGCAACGAGGCGAGATACTGACGAGAGAAGGAAGAGACCTGAAATTCAGTGTTTGGTGTTTTTTATCCTGAATTCACGAAAAGAATTTCCAATAAGATGATCAGCTGAATATTTGTGACAAAAAACGAAGAAGGAGGAAGTCGTTTTAAATTTTCATCTATATTCAAATTAGCTGAACTGAAGAATAAAGTATGAAAATGGTGATTTGATTATTAATCCAGTTACAGATCGTTTTGAAATCAAAGTTGAGATAAACCATCAGATTTGAGGTCTGTGATGGAAGATGTCTGGTCTTTGTGTTCCTGAAAAATCTATCTGCAAGTCTACAGACAAAAATAATCTAACGCAGATTTCCTGCTCTGTCCACTGTCATGTTCCTGATGTTCCTCATGTTCCTCATGTTCCTCATGTTTCTCATGTTCCTAATGTTCCTCCTGTATCATGAGGGCCAGTTTTACCAGCAGAGCGTCGTAGGTGAGCTGCACATTCTTGGTCTGTCTGAGGTCGATGTAGTTCATCAGCAACAAGCGCGTGTCCTGCTGCATGAAGATGGCAAGCAACTGAAAAAGAAAAGAAAGGTTACTGAGTTTATAGTTCATTTAAATTATGTGTGTGTGTGTGTGTGTGTGTGTGTGTGTGTGTGTGTGTGTGTGTGTGTGTGTGTGTGTGTGTGTGTGTGTGTGTGTGTGTGTAAGATAAAAAGATGAACTATCAGTGTTGCTGCTTCTCATTTGAGGCTGAGCTCTTTCTCTAACTTAACCACATGATTGGCCAACGAGCCAAAACAGAAGAAGACAGAGTTTTAGTTTCCCAGCAGTTTGAATGTAACCTGATGAGCGGCTGGTTGAGCGCTGGTGTCAGAGGCACCTTCTCACCTCTTGATATTCTCCGAGCGGCTGCAGATACTGCAGGATGAGCCTCTGCTCCATGGCCGGGCTCAGCGGTGAAAGGCAGTAGTCAGATCCAATCACCATTGAGCTCATCTCAGACCAGGAGCTGCTGCTGATTGGCTGGTTACTGGTGTTGGTCCTCTCCAAGTTGAGCTTCTGTTTGGCGTTCCTTCCGTTCTCCTTTCCCGCTGGTCTTTTGACTCCTCCCAGTCTGTCTGGCGTCCCCCTGGAGGCGGGGTCATTGCTTGCTTGGTCCACAAAGTGTGGAAGCATTCGTGTGGAGCTGGATCCTCCACCGCTGCTGCTGCCGCTTCCACCATTTTTCTGGGCAAAAGGTTTGGAACTGGCCTTCAACACCGGCCTGCTGCTCTCTGCGTCGCCGTCTTTTCTGTCTTTGTCCTCGCCCACGTCTTCGCCCTCTGTCTTGTCTCGCTGGTCTGCTGAGATGTTTGAGGTTTGTGTGTCTTCGACCTGAGGAAGATGCTGGAGGGTCTTGTTGGGACTGAGGTGATTCTCGGCCTCTTGAGTTTGCAGCTCTTGCAGACGCAGAATCATCATCGGTACCTGGATGTTTGGAGGAAACAAGATGATTTAGGGTGGTAGTTTTATATATATATATATATATATATATAAAATGCTAGAGGTGAAAGGAGGTTCTCAGGATCATTTAGGATGATTTAGTGGTTGATGCAAAGGTTCTATAACAATGGGTAAAGTCAGCTAACAACTTAATTAAACTTGGTGTAAATACTTTAGAGATCACATTCCAGCAGAGTGAACAACAGGATGTTTTCTCGTGTGTGAAACTCACCAGTTGCAGGTTCGAGGGTCTGTAGCCGGCTGCCACCTCCTGGTTGTTCATGGCTCGGGCCAGCAGCCCCGTGGCGTAGACGCACAGCGGCCGCTCGGCTTCACGGGCAAAGCCAAACAACGTCTCCACAAGCCCCTCCTGTCACACACAGACACAGACACACACACACAGACACACACACACACACACACTCAGTCACAGCTAATCTGACGCACAGTAAGACGCATCTGCAGCATTTGACATTAACGCCAATTTAAAATGAACATATAAACATTTAATAAACTATGATGCTGCTGTAAGTGGAGACAATAATATATTTGTCAAATATCAGTTCTCCTGAGTGCAGACATGAGGCTGTAACAAGACAATTCAATAACACAGGGATGATTAAGTTATTATTTGACCTTCTCTTGGAAAACGACGGAGGTCTCGAGGCCCGGCATGATGTCCAGCAGCAGACGACAGGCGGCTGTTCTGAGGCTCAGTTCTCTGCTCGTCATGATGTACGTGTCCAACAACTAGAAAAATACACACAATATGAAATTCAAGCTCCACTTCTGCAGTGAAATTCAAGCTTTCTTTATTTACATGCGTAAAAACACAATATAATAAGGTGTTCAATTCAGTTTCTGCTCGTTCATTGGAAAGATATGATATAAAGATCTGTCCGTCTTTCTAAATAAAGTGGAACAGGTGAGTTTTCACTTTAAAAGAATCTCCTGATTATCAATAGGGAACATTTTAGTTCTCGTGGCCTCTGTCAGACTGAGTTGAAACTCCTCGGTCACGTGGTGATGAACACACGCAGCAGAAAACAAATGCCTCAGTCCTCACAGCGTTAGTGAAGTTATTGTTCATGAAGAGCATCTTCAGGAGCTGTCCCAGCATGCCGTCTGGGTTCGCCCGACCTGCAGTTACACAGGAGAGAGAAAATCAACGACCAATCACAAACATGAACAGAAGCTTCAGTTCAGTTTCTTTCTTTTACCAAATCAAATTCATGAATATGGGGTTTTTAAACTTTTAGGACAAAGAACAAAAAGGTTTTGAAAATGTGTCCGGACATAAACCTGGATGTCGATCATCAAACGGATCTGGATCTGCTTTGTGATACTCTGATGTCTCTCGTTCGATCAGCTCAGAGATTCTGCAGAAAACACAGATGAGTCACGTGTCACGTGAAACGCATGAACAGAGGCTCTGACGTTAATACGTTATATCTGTTATATTATATGAACAAATCGGTGCTGACTTCGTGAGGCTGGCCACCAGCTGCTCTGTGCTGCCTCGCTGTGCCTCCTCCCACTCGTCTAACAGCTGGGAAAGTTCCGCCTTAGCTTCCACCGCCATAGCCACGGCCATGGCGGCCGACACGGCGGACGACAGGGCAGACGACAGGGCGGACGACAGAATGGCCGACACGGCAGACGATGGTTCTTCTTCTGGGGAAGACATTACTGCCTGGGACACAGAGGAGAGAAAGGAGGAGGAGTTAAATCATCACAGTTCAAATCTGATCAATGATTCTACAAATACAAAAAATGTTCACATATGTAAAAGTTATTTCTATATCAACAAAATCGTTATATCCGTAGATATTGTTCTACACAAACAGTTTCTACAGTGTGTATACGTGAGTGTATATGTGTGTATGTGTACGTGAGTGTGTATGTATGTGTGTGTGTGTGTGTGTGTGTACGTGAGTGTGTCTGTGTGTATGTGTACGTGAGTGTGTATGTGTGTGTGTATGTGTGTGTGTGTGTGTGTACGTGAGTGTGTGTGTATGTGTGTGTGTGTATGTGTGTGTGTGTGTACGTGAGTGTGTCTGTGAGTGAGTGTGTATATGTGTGTAAGCTAACACTTTAAGCTACACATTAGCTAACTCCTCGTGTTTTCTCCTCGGACTCTCTCCGCTTCTGTGGCCGCAGCCTCGGCTCAGTGTCCGGCTGAGAGCCGCTGGAGTCCCCGGGGACAGAGAACCGGAGGACGGGGACAGCAGCGTGTTGACAGCCCGCCTCATGTCACCGTGAGACGGGTCCAGCTAACGACTCGTCCCGCTCACCTGAACCGCGACGTCCTCTGACCGGACTCCCCTCGACCCTGCTCGGCCTCCGGAGACGCTCGGCTCGGTTCCTCCGGAAACAACCGGAACGACACGAAACGTTAAAGGAAAAGAAAAGTTTTTGCGTCTGTTTTCAAACTTCTCCCGGCGACAGCACGTTGCGTCACCGAGTCCGTCGACGTTAGATGACGACAGGCGGCGAGGTGCATTGTGGGACTTGTGGTGTGGGCTGAGTTAATCAGCTGCTGGAGGAGGAAGTTCAGTGTTTTCATGAAAATTAAAGTTTGTGTTGGAATCAGCGTCAAACACATATTTTACTCATATGTCTATTCCACTGGTGTTTTATTGTACATATTTAGTTTCATAGTTTTATATCTATATACTCTTAAATAAACAGTATTCATAGAGGAAGGCAGATACATTATTTCATTTTACGACAATAAACGCTTTGAACACAAACCTAAGTTTTATAAAAAAATCACGTGGAGTTAAAAAATACTTAAAGCAGCACTGTGTAACCTTTACTGAGCAACAGCGCCCTCTGCAGCCACATATGCTGATTAACTTTGTTTGGCTCCGCGTCCGAGTTATTAAAATGATTCTGCCTTTGCATACGATACAATTAAAGTCTATCTCCATCCCGGACACACAAAACAAAACATCCACTAGAGGGCAGCACAGAGTCATGATAACAGTGGCTCTTTACGAAAGATTCCCAAAGGCCGGACGATGTCACGTAGACGCCAGGAGTTTCGTAACAATTCAAAAAAGTTTAAAATGTTCAATGTTTGATTTTAAGGTACTTTCATCGTTCATTTATCGAAGGTCTTCTGACGCTTTCTTTTCTCTGTTGGTTCGGTGGAAGAGGCAAAGAGACTTAAGTTCCCTCCGGGAGAATCAGGTGAAAAATAAGGCAAAGAATATTATCAACCTGATAAGGTTTTGTCTCATGAGTTCACGATGATGTCTTCGTTATTATGAACCTCCGAGGAGAACTCAACGATTCTCAGAATCTTTCATTCCTTCTGCGATCAGGCAGTCGCCATTTTAAATGATTTTCACCTGACGACGAATGTAACAAATGTCTATTTATCATCTAATTGTCTTTTTTAAATTTCTATTTATTTGACCTCCTTAATCTTTATCTTCACGTCCTCCACCACCTTCAGAAGTAAATAAGTACAGAAATACAAAGTATAACAATGAGTAAGAGAGGAACAGTGCCTAAATATATAACAAGTTAAAAAGATAAAGAACTAAACTCTAAGCCTGACTAAAATAAAAAACTGAATAGTATATGAAATGACAAATGAGAACTATATTGCACAAGATAATGAATGTAATAGTGCACGTGTTAATTTAATACTGTAAATAGTAGAGGAAGCAATATTGACCTATAGCACATAATGAACGTGATGTTGCACATGTTGAATTCATCTCTGCTGATTTTTACATTTCAAACTGTGCATGAGACAAAGTATCTGCAATAATTACAGATCTTTAAATGTTTCTCTTCATTAGTGTGAGATTGGTAAACATCCTATTATTGAATGAATTACACAACAAAACCAGAAACAAGTGCAAACAGTTTATTGAGCCTTTTGGACAAAAGGTATTTTGCTTTCACGGAGAAAAACAGTCAAGTCGAATCGATCTTTAAATGATGAGAACTGCCCCCGTTTTTAGATGCATGGTGAAAAAGATAAAGAAGCCGGGAGGCGACGCTGGGTTTGTGTGCAAAGTTCTCTCTTTACACACTGAAGCACATTTTAAAAACGGTGAAAAGCCAAAATAAAAACGTTGCCATTCATTGCAACAGGAATTCCTACACATCGGTTATTTAACAGACTAACATCGTTCAATTTCTCTGTGACAAAAATAACCTTCATCATCAACTGAACTGAAAACCCATTGATCATTTTGTTTTCCGTAAATACAAAAAAGATTCTCAAATATAAAACCTTGTTTCATATCGTTTTTACTTTACTGTGAATTGAATATTTTGGGTTTTAACTGTAGACTGTGAATAACGATGGACGACATGAAGGCTGCCCTAAAATCAAGTCAAAGCGCCTCGATCTCCCCCTGGTGGCTAGCTGCAGTAGGTCATAAACCCTGCCTCCACCATGTTATGACACGGGACTTCTAAGTAGAAGTTAAATAAAGTGTTAATGTTTCTGATCAGTTTGGTTTTAATACATTTTTTGATGATATAAAAACGGCCTGAGACGTCATGATTGACAGCTGAGACTAGTGATTTTTTGGCGAGACATCACTTTAGAGGCTCTGTCCGACAATCACTACTGCAGAATCTCAAAACGTCATCGGCACAAGATGGCAGCGCTCGTATCAGAAATATTTGGCTTCATTTCTGGATAGTGGCAGGAAGTGGAGATGTGTCGTCCATCTGTATTTACAGTCTAGGTCTGAAACTGATGTTGGGTCAAATGAAAACTTTGAAGACTTTAGTTTGGCTTTAGGAAAGTGTAAAAGGTTTTCTGAATATACAGGTCAAACAATGAGCTAAGTAAACAACTGGCTGATTAATCGATGACGCACAAACAGGACCAGTCAACACTTAGTTCATTAGTTCTCACATGTTTTACAACCATTACAAGATGGCGTTGATTGAAGTTGTCAAGTGTGTGTTTTTTTTGCAGATGTGTAGAAACTCCTGGTCTCAGTTAGTGCGTTTTCAGTTTGTCTCCAAACAACGTCATGAAGAGTCCGTACAGGAAGCCCCCCGCAAGGATGATTAGCGTGCTGGACACGGGGCCGAATGACAGGAGTGCTCCGAGCACATAGAGGAGCAACAGCAGCAGAATCGTCCTGTAGCTGGCCAGGGGGCGCAGGCTCAGCCTCGGCAGCCGGTTCCTCTCCAGCGTCAGCCGAGACACCGGGCTCTGGTTTGTACTTTGTGGTAGAATCGGGAATCGTCAGGTAGTGACAACCAAGGCGGCCCAGGAAGTCCGGCCGTGAGCAGAGCGCACTCATGTGTCCTCCGAACTGTGGGAGGACAGCAGGGGAAGAAAACACCTTAAAACAAACGCTTTTCAAACAAAAGCAGCTGTGATGACAGATGTTGCTGGAAGCACTGACCCGGTCATTGAGCAGAGAGGAGATCCTGTAGAACAGCCTGACCAGCAGGGCGTTCTCATAGCTCCTGATGGGCTGCAGCTCCGGGTCGCCTTGATACTGAAGGTCAAACCTGCGCAGTCCATTTATGATCTGCAAAGAAAAACACACAGACTCAGGGTTTCAGTCTTTGCTGCTGCACACAGATCTTATATCCACAATCTCCTCATGGACTGTGCACAGTAATTTGAAGCACTGACCTGCCTCCGACCGAGGTCAGTGAGGATGAGTCCGTTCTCTCCCTGGATGCAGTCTGGCAGCTGCTTGCAGTTGCCGTCATCCTGAGAAGAACCCAGGTTTGAAATGAGCTGAGTCAGCTGCCCCTGGTTCAGCTACAAAACAAAGACACCTTCAGTCAGAAAGTTTATTTTTCATTTATATGAGTAATCGGAAACAAAATGTTTATCGTGCGGGATTTAAAAGAGGAAAATCAGACCTTGAAGATCAGACACAGGTTCTCCAGAGCTCTGTCCAGGAACTCGTGGGTCTTTTTCAGACACTCGCCGCTCTCCTCTGACTCGGCTCCAGAGAAAGTGTTGTTGTGGTCAGAGGAGCTCAAACCAAACCAGGACAGGAAGGAGGAACTGGCTGCCACCTCGTTGGAGTGATCCGATATCCTCTTGGCCGTCTGTCTGGCTTGTGCAATCATCTGGATCAACTTCATGACCTGTGAAATGGACTCTGGATTGAGCTTTCGAGTGTTGGCCTCACACTGGAGTCAAACTGTTTGAACCCTCCGGATTAGTTAAAATCTAAAAAATGAAATAAAACTTACTGCTCCTCTGAGCTCGGTGCCAAACATCTGTTTGTACTGACAGTCCTGACCTTCCAAGGAATAGACGTGGCTCTTCACCCTGAACACCATGTCCGTCACCACCTTTTGCCGTGACGACAGGTAGCTGCCGCCCTGGCTCGGCGTCAGGTAGCCGCGGGGCTGACGGTGGTGGAGGACATGCTCAGGCTCCAGAAACAGCTGCTCACCTGGAGACGGACGCCTGGGTTAGTTTTTTTTTCTAAATCTCATTTTATATTCCAGATATCAGAGTTTTAACTTGTATTAATGGTAAATCAGTGGAGTTGTAACACGTAGGTTTGCAACTGGAGAATTATTTACAACGATAATCCCTCAAGATGAGATGCTACAGGTGAAAAGGTTAAAGAATTAACTAATATTCAATTTTTTCATCATGAAACTTTCCCAGTTGATTATTTACTGTTAAACGTTTTTCTTTTGATTTACCAGTTTCCTGAAATTGTATGTAAATGTGTATTTTGGACTAGAGCCTGAAGATTTATCATCTGGCTGATAAATAACTGCAGATATGAGTCTTTCACAGACACATCAGTATTTGCTGGGTTGAACATTTACCGAATTTACAGAATAAACAATCCAGAAAAGATAGAAGTTTATGAAGATGTCAGATTATTTTCTCTCCACTGATAAAGAATGTTTTACAATGACATGGTCACTCGTCCTGACCTTTCTGGATCATCTCTGCAAGGTTTGGCTGAGCGAAGACTTTGGCGACCCTGAAAACCATCAGTGCGTTTTTGGCGTTGACCAGATCCGTCCTCACGGTTCTGTTCAGAAAGACCTGGAAGAGCTTCGTGTACATGAGCAGGTTCTCCTGAGCAAACGACTCCCTGCAACACAGCAGAGTTAAAACAGTCAGAACAACGTCGTCGCTCCAAGTGAGAACGGAAATAAAAACCATCAGTCACCATTTGTCAGGTACTGTTCTGTTTTGGTCCGGCTGAGGATTGATCTTCACCCCGGTGTATCTCCACGGCTGAATGTAGCTCAACCACGTCTCCAGCACCTGAACACAGGGTTGATCAGTTCTCTGAATTCACTCTTTCACCAGCAGCATTTTCAGTTAAAACGTAGTTAACCTTATTGAAGCCCTGGATATGATGGTGAATTAATTACATGTTTAAGGGTTAGGGTTAGAAAGGGTTATAAAAATACACCACAAACATACGGCTCTGAAAGAGGCGTCCAGAGGCCAGTGACCGAAGCAGTGCTGAAGAAACAGGTAGAGTTTCTGCTGAACAAAACGCTGCACCACCACTCTGCAGGAGAGAGGGACATGAGACAGTTTCAGAAACAGCTTTAAAGAATCTACAGAAACAACCGATGTTCTTTTGTGTCAGCAGGACTATGAAAATACTACAAAACGGATTTCCACAAAACATGGTGGAAGGATGGACAGGGACCAAAGAATAACCTAGGACATGTTGGCACAGACTTTCTATTACATTGTGAGATAGAGCGCCAGGAAATAATTTATGGATCTGGAGTGTGTGATTTGGTTTGATTGAATTTCAGGGACCTTGGTGGAGGAATGAACTGTACTAAGTGACACTCTAGCTCAACACGCGAACATGTCCAACAGCAGCATGTATGAGGAACGTGTAAAAAGTCGGACCTCTTGAACTCCTCCAGCGGGCTGGTGTGAGTGTGCGAGTGGACCGAGGGCGAAGACGACAGCTGCTCGGGCTTCAGGCTGTTGGAGAAGGCGTGCAGATGTTTCACCAGGAGACGCACGACCAGCACGTGCTCCTCTGTCGGGGTGAAGGGCTCCTGTAAAGACAACCAGTCAGCAAAGAGCTCCGCGGACACACGACACCCCATTGTTGCAGCTCCCGCAGTCAATAGCAGCCAATCATTAACGCGTCCCGGTCCAGAAGCAGCCAAACAATCACCAGAGGCTTGCAGCGCGTTCATTCTGTGATAGAGCGCTGGGGTCCCACACGGATCGAGTGACGATGACTGTTTGATTTCAGTTGCTTCCTTTTGGTTCTAAATGGGGAAAATAACTTCTGCTGATATTTAACAACAGATCTGTTTGTTTCATGTCAGCATCTTTACAGAGTTTAAAGTCCAAATGATCGTTTTTTAAATTCTCACCTTCTGTAAACAGGACTACTTGGTCTCTGGCTACATCCACACTACCACATTTCAGTTTAAAAACTCCCTGCTCCTACTTTTCACCATCGCTGTTAATTGTATTTTCAGTAACTAAGCAACCCACTGCCGAGCAGACAATCTACTTGCATCACATGACCAGGGTGCTTGACAGGTCACGTGACGGAATGGACGGGGATCATTTCTATTACAGATCCAAAAGGCTTGAGTGGACGGAGATAATATTAAAACATTAGCGTGGCTGTAGCTGTAGTAAAGACCATAATGAGCCCAAAAAGAACAGCTTTGCTCAGTTCAGACTTACTTTACCAATTAATACTACGGCGAAACATAATGAGAATATACAGGCTGTTTAATGATGAATTTTTAAATTGGGGTTTAAATAAACGGTGGGACCTCAACGCTCGATTACCTGCTCATAGCAAAGCTGCTGCAATGTTTCTTCTTCTGGATAAACACAAACGTTAACATCTGTTCTTTGTACATAAATTTAGAGGAACAAATACAAGTAATGACTTGATTATAAAATGATTTTAAGACTTGCGTGTAAACTAAAAGACGATATTAATAACGTAGTAGTATCTTTTGCTTTACAAAGAGTCAATAGAAAGAAACAATCACCCTCAGAAACACGTAGAGCCACAAAAGCACACCAGTGTAAAACGCATGCCTTTAAAAACACAAGCAGCAAAGGAAAAACACACCAGAGACAAAACAATTCTGCTCAAAGACTCCAAAAGCTTCATTCCAGGTTTTACTTTTCCTGTCAAGGATACTTCTCTGTACTAATTGACAGTTTACTGAAATGTGTTGTGTTTAAGGATTCCCTCGCAGCTCAAATCCTCATCGCTGGTTTCTGAAACTGTAGGTGAGATCTTTGTTTCTCAAGCTCTTTAAAATCTCTGACCTGAAGGCGTGAAAATGGGCCAAAACTATTTGATAAGGCTGAGTCGTCTTATCATTTGAGTATTTGGTGACAATATAATGTACATCACAATTTACCAACCACTTTAACCTTTTATTTAATTTTTCGTTCCATGCAAAAGTGATATAAATAATGCAAACTAATCAGCTGTAACATCTGGAAGCATCAGGCTGGTGACAGCACTGGTCTCACAGTGATGGTCAGTAAAAGAGAAGTATCCTCGACTGTGACTTTAACTGACTGAGGTTTACCTCCAGGGGGCCCCAGAGGGGCAGGGATGAATGAAAAGGTAAAAGTACTTGGTAGGTGTGGAGGGGCCCAGAGCCTGGTGGGGCGTGGGGTTGGCACGGCATGCTGGACATACTGAGGCGGTACTGCAGCAGGGCCAGCTGTTCACCCGTAACCACCAGGGGGGGTAGAGGAGGATGAGGAAGAGGAGGGAAAGACAACGACAGAAGGTGGAGGAGGAGGAAGAGTGGAGAGAGAGAGGAAGGGGAGAAGTGACAATAAAGAAGGGTGAGGAAGAGGAGAAAGGGAAAAAGGAGGTGGCAGGACGAAGGTATAAACGTGAGAACAGGAGAAAGAGGAGGCAACAAAAGAAAGGAAGGTGCAACCAGACAAACAATTGGCCAAAAACATTCAGGAGGAAAGTAGAAGAAACAGGGGAGACAAACAAAAATAAAATATTGACTGTGGAAACAAAACGCTGCAAACGCTGGGGCACGATGCAGAGACTTCTCTCCAAACAAACACGGTTACACGGTCGCAGGGATGGGAATTATTTTACAAATTATTTAACTGGTGTGTTAAGAAAAAGGAAACAGTTGTAATTTTTTAAAAACCTAATAAATCTAAATATTTCTGGGCTCTGCAGCAGAGCTATCGAGGCTTGTGTGGAAATGTATTCCATCAAATGTGTTGCTGGTGAAAGGATAAGTCAAATAAAGAGGCTGAATGTATCACAGCTCTGCTGCACAGGCTCCAAATAACCAATGGGTTAGGATTAGGCCTCAAAGGTGGCAGCGTTCATGTGATATTTTAGCTCAATTCTTGTGCAGCGGGAGGAAGAGGAGACACCGCGTTGATCTTTCTTTACAGTCTATGGGCTGGACGAGCTCATCTGTGTGTCACATAAAAAGCGAGACCACAAATCATGCAGATGTTTGTGTTTTACAACAAGCTAAAGTTAAATTGAGTTTCATATTCAAGCTTTTATAATTCCCATCCCTGATGTTTAACATCATAAACAGAGGGAACTCAGAACTGGAAGATTTTGTTTTTTTCGTCAAGTGTCATATACAGGGGAAATATACAGAAGATAGAGGTTTTGTGAAATGTTCTACTATGAGAAATTTAGATGAGGATTTCATAGCATCCAACAATCAGCAGGTCTGACACATTACATCTAAAATGATTTGGCAAAAATCTTTCAATTCCAGTCCACTTGAAACAGGATGGACACAACAACACAGTGGTTAATACGTTTTTAACAGGTGAGCATTTGACAATAACATCTGTTTGTGATGCAGCTCATTGGTCGGTATGCTCACGGTTTCCTGTCCAGTCTCATGAAGCTGCAATGAAGCATGTGATTAGTTTTCCCGAATAAAATCTAGAGAAATCTGCAGTTTTCACAGTGTTTTCATATTATATAAAATATATAATTAGAAATAAAAATGACTGTCAGCTCTGAAGTTGTCCACGACTTGAGATGACTTCAGACACAAAACTGCAGCATGAATACTGAACAGTGTTTTTGAGTAGTAATTATGTAATCTACACAGCTGAGTGTAGAAGTATGTATGTAATAGTATACAACTACAGGAGCTAGTCATGCATGTATGTATGTACGGTGCAAGTAAAAGGACCAAACACCAGCATTGAGTCTCAGTGCGAGTGGGCTTGATGTGTTAACAACCTGTGCATTAAACATTGTACGATTAAATGGTTTTGTACTTAAACAGGGAGGTGATTTCTGAGGATCTTTTAAACTGTGGATGCTTTAATGCTCCTCCACAAATCATCTTTATTTCATTTCCATTTTCTATGTAATACAATATCTTTCTTTCAATAAGGAACAGGACGCCCTTTGGTTTGTTGCTGGCTGGACTGACTGGTTTTTACTAGGACTGGTCTCAACTGCTATGTGAGTCTTTGTTAAGATCAGCCTCAAGAAATGGACAGAAGAGAACATAGACAGCCCTCTAACCTAAATATATTTTTAGTCTCTTTTGTCACTTGGCGTAAAAGACCAGTTGGTGCAACCGGCCTCAGGGCTGGAAGGACCAACTTAATTTCTGTACCTTGAGATCAAAAACTACCGCGACAGGCAGTAGTGATGAGTGTGTTGTAAGTCTCCTGCAGAGTTCGACTCTGTACTGTGAACCCTCTACAGTCCCACCGTGTCGTGACTTTATGTTGGTGTCTCACATGCATTCACACACAGAACAAAACAAACACTTGTGAATCGTGACATGGACATGCAGCGTGTAAAGGACGTGAAAGAAAGCAAAAGCACTAATACTGGGAACACGTGCCAAATCGCAAAGGCAGGGGTTAACTCTTCTGCAACTATATTTACTAAAAACTCTATTAAAAAAAAAAAGAGGGATTTAAAAACATTTGAAATATAAACCAGACAATCAGATGCTTTGTTTTGATGTGTTCACACTGCAAGGAGCTCAGTACGAGTCACAGCTTTGTTCTCCAATGAAAATTAACTGCGCTTATGCCAAGAAAATCACATGCTACTGTAAAACAAGCTGCTTATCATTGACAGGCTGTGTACCTTCTTACAGTGTGAACAGGTGTTGTGGGTGAAATTGTCCTTCAGTAATAATAAAACACATTTTTTTGCAATTGATCTAAAATATGAAAACTGTAATTTTCTCTTTAACTAATGGACAACTTCACCCCATCAGGGTGTTTATTTTCAAACTCAGTTCATACACAGTCAAACAATCTCAGGGTCAGGTAACCTGGAGGCCGACCAACCACAGAGCTGCAGCCCAGAGCCGCCGTACCGCCCTGGGCTTGTTCCGACACAGAGATGGTGGAGATGGGAGGAAACAGGTGGAAGGGTTGTGGATAGCCAGTCCACAGCCAGCCGTGCCATGCTGCAGTACAGGGGAGGGAGGAAGGAGGGCAGGGAGGTGTCGGGGGACACATTTCTGTTCTCTTACCTTAACCTGAGGAGACTGAAGCTTCTGGTACATCTCCAATGAGTAATGATGAAGCCAGACCTCTACAAACATCTGAGGTAGAGAGACATTTTCATACTTAATGTAAAGCAACTCAATTAATCAGATCAATTAACAATCACAGTCAGTAGCTGTACATGTGAAACGCATTGACCCACAGCTCGATTCTGTCCCGTACCTGTAACAGTGTCTCTGACCTCCAGATTTCCTGAGCTGAGGGCTCTGCGTTCACTGAGGGCTGATGGAATATGTGATGTTTCAGGAGACTGGGGCTGTGGACGCCATAACCAGCGAAGGAAACGCTGGAAGATCTGTTGAATTTAAGGCAGAGGGAATTTAAAAAACTGACAGAATAAATTATCCATCAATATCCACTTCTTTTGTTAAATAAGGCAGATGAAAAAAGCCTCCTAATGATCAGGTGATCTGGCTGAAATCGTCAGGTTGACGTGACTCAAGCTGCTTTCAAACACGCACTGAACTCTGCAGTTCCTAGTTTCTCCAGAGGACACAACACAGTCAGAGCTTTGTTTTCTCTCCTCATCGCTCGGAGCACAGCAGAATTAATACAGACGACACAGTTGCTCAGGTGTTTGGTTCGGAGGGTTAAAGCTGGTTAGACTGTTCTTGGTGTAAATACCTTGGTGAAGGTGCAGTGACAGAACCTCTGGAGTCGGAGAAAGGAGACGGAGGCACCGTTCCTTCACTGGGGAGGAAATATTTCAGGTAAGTGTCCACCAGCACGAAGTAGGCACTGTCTGTGGAGCTTCCATGTTGGCCTTGAGGGTAGCTCTGAAAATAAAGAACAATTTAGTTTTTCCTTGTGAGGATCAATATGATCATGTTCATTCAAGGAGCAGTCATAACATTATCACTGAAAGGTTTCTGTGAAGCTTAAAAGACGGAAAGTTGAAAATCTTTGTGCCCAGGTTTAATCCCACGATCCATCGTTAGTTGTTCATTTATCTCGTTAATATGCCACATAAGTCAAACTCAAAAAGAATAGTCGCACTCTGACAGACTCACCTTTGGCGCGATGAGACAGTAGGCAAAGTTAAACATGAAAAATTCAAATGGATCTGCAGAAAGTTAAGGATTAACAAAGCTCTGCTCGTCGTAATATCTCAGTTACAATACACACCCGCTGCTGCAACTTGATTAGAGATTAAGCAATTGATTGAGGCATCAATTTTGTTTATTGATTAATAATTTCAAGCAAAAGTTCAAAAAAATAAGTTTTACATTCTCTTACAGCTTCTCCCACTGAATCTCTCTGTCTAACATATGTTCTTAAACTGAACAACTGTAGGATTAAGACTGAAGCTCAGAAAAAAACTACTTTAAGACATTGGTTCCAGCTCAGGGAAGTTGTGATAGGCATTTTTATACATTTTACCTAAAAAAAAAAAAAAAATAGGCTTGACTTGTCATGGTCTTCACTAATTCCAGAGAAAACTCTTAGTCTGGTGCGTGCTGTGAAGGATACTGAGGGCGAGGTTCAGGCTCAGCAGACCGGACAGGGGGAACTGCAGCTTGTTGTGAAACAGTGGACAGTCGGGGAGGACTCCTTCCTGGATACAGGCCTTCACAGGACCCTTCATGAAACAGGACAATTAAGTAAATATGGTTGACAATATTCATTAAGCTGTAAAACACAGGACAGAAATGTTCTTACCGGGAGATAATTGACGGGTATTTCATATTTGTACTCTTCTGCTTGAAGTTTGTACACAAGTTTCATCATCGGCCCACTGACAAGAACATTTGGGGGGAAAAGAACAACGTTTTTGACTTGATTCTTCAAATGTACAATAAATAAACTTGGCTAATGTGTACACAGACAAACCGACTACCTGGGGTTTAGAAAATCCATAACAATGTGGTACTCGTTGCTTCTCGAGTGCAGGAGTCGCAGGTTCCAGCCGGCGATGATGCCGTCCAGGCTCCCAAACACACACTCCACCAGCCAGGGGAATATCAGGTGCAGCTCCTGTGAGGAAACACACACACGACGCAGATACAACGGAATCAGACACAAGATATTTTAAAACAATCAACTGATGAACAGACAAATCCGAAAAAGGTGTGGTCAAATTAGAGACAGTGACACAGCTGTAATGATGACTTGAGTATTTGTCCAGTTCTATTCGGGATGAGTTTACCTCTTTCTGACATGATGACGACTGGAAAGATCAAACTGGTGAAGTACACAAACGAAGCAACAACTGAGAAATGCTTTATTTTCAATATTATAAAAGGGAGCGTGATAAGATGCTTGCTTAACTATTTATCGACGGTCCATCATGTGATAGTAACAACATGGGATAATATATTTGATCACTTGAGTAAGCAGGTCCATCGCAACCTACTATCAGTGTTTCACCATATTCTGTGACACAAAGCAGCAAAACATTAAACAGTATACACACGCAGGGAAACCCTCAGTTTAGTCAGCTGATATCTGTGAAATGATAAAAGTGCAATTATATTATAATATATTATATTTCCACTGTGTTATTAACTCTGCTGCATCGCCACCCAGCAGTGAGCAAACAGGGTTCGCAGAGCAGCTGTGACAAGCCTTCAGCACAGCACAAATATAGGCTCATAACAAAGTAAAGGACTTTTCAAAATGACAAATTGGTCTTGAAAACAAAACAACAAAGAGCAGAAATCCAACAAATCAGTAAACAACACACACACACACACACACACACACACACTTTGTGTCATTCACTGAAAGCCCCAACAGCTGCCCTCAATCCGAACTTCAACTGTTCCACGGTAACAGTCTCACCTACCAAGAGGAACAAGTCAGTGCTCTTTTTGTGCACCAGTAATAATAATAATTCAGAGTCTCGAATAGAGAAGAGTTCAAACTCTTCAGTTATCTGCATCTAATCACAACACAAAGTAAAGAAGAGAGGAGCATTGAACTCGGAGTCGGTTCACGGTGACAGCAGCTGTCTCCTCTAAATGTTAAAAAGGTCAACTCCGCTCAGCTCCCTTCCAGTAGGACACTAACCCGCCAAGTGTCTGCAACAAAGGAATCCTGTGACAGTCCTTTACAAATACTTGGGCCAGTAAGCTACAGAAATGGCACAGCATTGTCCGTACTCTGGTTCATACCATACGCTACAAGACTGCGGCTGTTTGTACTGTGGTTTTGGAATTGTCCCACTCCCACAAAATATAACCACAAAAGATGCAAATCTGTAAATATAACAGTGGATTATTTCCTCACATGTAACACTTTACCACCAACAAGGAGGTTTTCATTGTCTGTCAATACATCAGGATGCAAACACGAGACTGTGAGAGAGTAGACGTCTCACCTTTGCAGGATATTCATCAATGATCTTCACCAGGTCTTGGCATCGCTGGAGCAGAGGTTTGGTGGTGGCGTCGGCTTTGAGGTTTGCCTGGAGCAACAACACAGAAAACAACAGTTAGAGCCCGAGACTCAGTTCGTTCAGCCACAGATTCATCCAGTCACGTGGCTCTAAGAAAGACTGCAGCATATATATATATATATATATATATATCACGTTTATAAAACAGCCTAATAATGAATGTAGTATTTATTTTAGATTTAGTTTCTATTCTAAGTTTTGATTCTTACTATATTTGTTACTTGCTCTGCTGTGTCGATTTTTCTCAATCTCCACCATATAATCTAATTTTGGCTTAATTTTCCTCAGGGACAATGACAATGTGCTTGTAATAAACTGACTGAACAATAAACATATAGGAAATATTTGATCATTATCACGATGTTAGAATCCTACGACGTGTTCGAGCTTTTAAGACAGGTCCTTGCTCCTGAGTGAAGAACGTGGTTTGAGACTCTTCACAAGCAGAGAAGGAGAAACACACGATGAAGGAGTGAGATCCACACACCTCCTCACTGTGCTTAGGGGTTAGGGTTACTCACCAGTAGGAAACTGGGCGGCTGCAGGGTGGGAGCAGCCATGGAGGAGCCTCGCGTTTCCTCTCGTCTAAGTTCCGTACCTGTTCCCTCCGACCTGCCTGTGGGAAACACAAACACAACTTTATGATTGTGTCTTCAGGAGCCTCCTCTGAAGACGGACACACGCGGCCGCTGCAGGGACTGGTTGTTGTTCACACGGTTAATCTGACCTCAGTGTTTCCTCCGGACTGGAAAACCTCCAGAGACACAATCAGCCATGAGAGTTAGCGCGAGCGGGCTAGCTAGCGACGAGCTAACGGACTTAGCTCCCGAACACAGACACCAGCAACCGGGACATTTTAACACGAGTCCCGAATAAACAAGCAGCAGCGGCACCGGGGAAACATCCAGGTTCTCCCGCGTGAAGCTCTTTCACACCCGCCGCTGACAGAAACTCAAATTATCCTCCAGTTTACCGACGAACCGCGTTTCTGTCCATGAGCGTCGTTCAAATCTGACGCAGGCGGTCGCGCTTCTTCTTCTGCGTGTGACAGTTCACGTTACTGCGCGTTACCGCCGCCTGCCGGAGCCTGCAGCGCATCCACGAAAGCATGCATACCTAACCTTTATAGTTCAATAACGTGTGAACGACATAAATAACTCGAGGCCACGAGATCTGAATCTTGTTGTTTACTAAGAAGACGAGTGGACAAAAAGAAGATTCTTGATGAGAAACGTTTGAATCCCAGGATGTGACACACACTGTCTCACTGTCTCTGAGGACACACACTGTCTCACTGTCTCTGAGGACACACAATGACTCTGAGGACACACAATGACTCACTTAACCTGAAGCAGGTTAGCCGTTACCATGGTGATTTACCTCGTTAAGAAGTGGACAAGCTTCGTAGGACTGAAAAAACTAAACCTGAAGTTAACCTGATAACCACAAATCCTGCTTGGTAGCACAGACCCTGGATCTGTGATACTGACTGTGTTTAGTAACATACTGATGAAAGCAGCGTGGACTGACTCCAACCACCTACTGACCTCAGAGTCTCCAGTGGACAGGTTGGACTCTGCTTTAGATCAAGCAGCTCCTTCACTGCTGAGTCCTGCAGGTCGTTTAGACTCAGGTCCAGTTCTCTCAGATGAGAGGGGTTTGACCTCAGAGCTGAAGCCAGAGAAGAACAGCTGATCTCTGACAGACTGCAGTCCTCCAACCTGGATAAAGAAATATGAATATTAGAATGTGTCCTCCTGTTGTTGTGGATCGTCATCATGTCAACACAGACTCTCAACCTGCTGCTGACCTCAGTCCAGTCTGTGACCTGAAGATAAATATCAGATCAGACATGTTGGACCATTGTTTCATTCATCTCCTTCTTCTCTGTGTTTGGTCACTGAGCAGGTTTGTGTAATTAAACACTGTTTAAAGTAGAGATGGCTCCTGACACTCACTTCCTGTTTGTTTCTATACTTATCAACTGTCCAACGTGTTTCAATCAGAACGTGTCTTATTCTGAAAACCTGAGGAGGACGAGTGCTCGGCCTCAGTCCACATGTTATTTACTGACACTTTCTTAGTGATCAGGAGCAGGTGAGTGCAGGTGAATGGAGCTGATGAGGTGGACGTGACTGACAGGCTGGGTGAGTGACAGATGACTGAGGGACAGTGAGCAGAGCAGAACTGAGACAATTTAAATAAATAATGACCCAATAAGAAGGAAAGTCTGAAAAGTGAAGAAGGATTTAAGGACCTCAGAGTCTCCAGTCCACAGTTTGGACTCTCCAGTCCAGAACACAGCAGCTTCACTGCCTGAATCCTGCAGGCTCGGTTGTCAGGCTCAGATCCAGTTCTCTCAGATGTGAGGGGTCTGACTTCAGAGCTGAGGCCACGACTTCACACTGAGTCTCTGAGAGTCGACAACCACCGAGTCTGTAATTAAAGAAAATATCAAATCTGTGAGAATTAAATCAGAAAACACAACATTCATACAAAACGTGATCATGTGACCCTCACCCTGGTAAATCCCCTTTTTGTTAAAAACTCCTCAAGAGAATCCTTTCAGATTTGGTCCAAGCGTTCATTCAGACTAACAGAGGAACTCATTAGATTGAGGCGGTCAAGGGTCAAAGGTCAAGGTCACAGAACATGTTCATGGCCTCTTGAACCTGATGTCTCAAGTCTGTCTTTAGGGGATTTCTTCACATTTTGACTCAAAGAGAAACTGATTAGATTTCAGTGGTCAAAGGTCAAAGGTTACAGTGACCTCATGTTATTGTGAATGCAACATGTCAGGAACCTGGAGGGACGGACACTGCACTGGTTGGTGGTGGCGTCCAAACGCAGGGTGGGAATTCTAGTTTGACCAGAAAGAAGAATAAACTATATTTATATTTATATTTATATTATATATTTATTGGGATCCTGAATCTCAGATCTTCACTTTGACACTGAGTCCTGACTGTGAGCGTCTCCTGGGACTGAGCCGGACAATGTTAGTTTTCATGATGTGGTAAGATCAAAGACTTTAAATAAAGATGGACGACGCGTCTGCTGGTTCTGCAGCTTGAAGACATTTTCATTAAAGAGGTGAAGATCTACACTGAGATGTAAAACCAAAGTCTGGCCTCTAGGTGGCGCCCTCCCCACCGACATGGCTGTGAAATGTGAAATGAGTGGCAGATGTAAAATATTTTCGTTTTTCAAATCAAGAGTTGTTCTTTTAAATTGGTTCACAAAAATATTTTTACAAATACAATGAACAAAACTTCATTTTACAGAAGTGAGATTAATGGTTAAGTGAGTTTAGATCTTTCTTCAAAATATTAAAGACATAAAAACTGCTTGTTTAGTGTTTTCTTCTTTTATGAGACCGAGCAGCTTCATATAATAAACGTGACTTTCTTTATTTCCTGTGTTGAGTTGTTGTTGAGAGGAAACTTGAATGTTGTGTCAGCTGAGTGAAAGTAAAAACTCTGAGCTGCTTGTGAACGCGTCTCTGTGGGTTGAGAGAAACACGAGAGGCATTTCAAAAACTGAGGAGTCGATGACACCTGGGATTTAACTTAATATTTAAACCTCAGCTGAGACACAGAATATTAATAAACTGAAGAAGCTCGAGGTCGTTTCAAACTTATTATTACTGTGTGTGTGAGGAGCTTTAAATAAAGATATTAGATTTGAATCAACCGCTGGGCGGCGCTAACACGTCACAGGAACAACCATCAGCACGTGCAGTGTGTTAAAGGAGAGAGAGAGAGAGAGAGAGAGAGAGAGAAGAGAGAAGACAGAGAGAGAGAGAGAGAGAGAGACAGAGAGAGAGAGCTGCAGCTGTTTCTTTTCTCAGTGATGTTACACAAACACAGAGCGATGGACTGAGAGAGTTGTATTCAGAGGAAGAAGAAGAGAAAGAAGAAGAAGAGGAGGAAGAGGAGGAAGAAGAAGAAGAGGAGGAAGAAGAAGTGGACGAAGGAGTAAGAGGGAGAAGAAGAAGAGAGAGAAGAGGAAGATGCTGTGTGTTTCTCTGCATCGTTTTCATCAGTGAAAGTGATAAACCTCTGGACTTGTGATGGGGTGAATCTGAATCTGAGGAGGATGCTGATGAACGAGTGAGTAAACTTATCAATACTAATATTAACATTAAAAGAAGGAGAGAATAAAAGAGGTGAAGAGATTAGAGAACACATGAGTATGAAATAGAATTATATTGACTATAAAATAATTTAAAAAGAATAGGCAATAAAATACAAAATAATAAATGCTCAGATTAAGTCAATAAAGATTATATTGTCTATATATGCAAATGAGGTATTGTGTCATTAAATGTTTGTTAATCTGAAGTCATTTCAATTTAAACTGTTTTTTACAATTCCTTTATGATTTGGACGATATATCAGAGTCAAAGGTTTTTAGAGAGATGATTTTGGATAGTGTTATTATTATTATCATCATTATTATTTTTATTTATTTATTTATGGTTTTCACAAGTCAACAGGACAACAACATGCAAACACAACAATCAGCAAAACACAACAAACTGACTTCTATCAAACCTAATCTACATGAAATAATACTAAATAATAAAAAATAAAACTAGTATTTCTTTTTCATCACTTTGAAATAATTATAAATCTGAATATACAGTTTTTACGAATCAAAATCTTCTATAAATCAGGTTGTAAATTATATGAACAAATAACATTATATGAATTATATTAACAAACCCTTGAGTAAAAAGACCTTCAGAATAAAAACAGGAATAAAACAGGAATAAAACTACTAAAGATTCAGAATATGAAGAAAAAACTCATTTTGAGCCTTTAAATATTTATACTGTGATTTTAATCTACAAACACAAACGTTAATCAAATAAAAATCTCAAAGTGCACTTTGAATATTTTATTTCCTCTCGTCTGAAAGAAAACATGAAGCCAAAATCTCAAACTGGAGCCGAGCGTGAACAGATTTCTTTTGTGTGGAGTGAAGTGAAGTTGCATCACGTTCGGATGTTGAAGGGAGTTTGTTATCGAAGGTGTGTTTTTCTTCTTCTCTCCACCGCTGAGATTTCAAGCCGCTGAGCTTCCTCGTGCTGAATTATAGATCAACTTTATTTCTGTGTGAGCAGCAGCGGCTCCCTGAGGCCTCAGCATGGGTCCTTCATCGACGCAGAGGGAGGGGCCACATGGTCTCACTGTTTGTTTGGGGTCAGTGCATGATGGGAAAAAAGAGGAAACCAGAAGGTCACTCATGCATGAATTAGAAAATCTGTGAAAATGAGAATAACATGAACTTCTCTGAACTCAACCTGCAGCATCCAGAACATCTACAGGTTTAGACTCTGGAGAAATTTGAGGCTTCATCTAATCATGACTGGGAATTGAGACGAGACGAGACAAGATAAGATGAGACAAGATAAGATAAGACGAGATGAGACGAGACAAGACGAGACGAGACGAGACAAGACGATACGAGACAAGATAAGATGAGATGAGACGAGACAAGATAAGATGAGACGAGACGAGATAAGATAAGACGAGATGAGATGAGACGAGACGAGACAAGATGAGACAAGATAAGAAAAGACGAGATGAGACAAGATAAGATAAGATGAGACGAGACAAGACGAGACGAGATGAGACAAGACGAGATGAGACAAGATGAGACGAGACAAGATGAGACAAGATGAGACGAGACGAGATGAGACAAGATGAGACAAGATGAGACAAGATGAGACGAGATGAGATGAGACAAGATGAGACAAGATGAGACAAGACGAGACGAGATGAGACAAGACGAGATGAGACAAGATGAGACAAGATGAGACGAGATGAGACAAGATGAGACAAGATAAGATAATCCTTTATTTGTCCCACAATGTGGAAATTTTCAATATTACAGCAGCAAGAGTCAAAAATATGCATCAGTAAGAAATAATAAGTAACATTCATTATGTGTAAGTGTAAGAAAAATATAAAAATATGAGCGTAATAAAAGCTAATAGGACGTACCACATCAGAGAGCATATCAAACACGTGGTTTGGGAGGGGGGGGGGTAAGGTGTGGATCACTGAGGTGTTTCAGGAGCTTCAGGAGCTTTATCTTTTTCACTTCACTAACATGTACAAGTTCCTCAAAGCTTCGCTCCAACATCCTCAAGGAGCAATGACTCCTCACTACATCGGCCTCCGTCCTCTAACGGATGAGAGAGAAGGAGAAACTGGATTAAACAGCAGCAGGAAGAAGAGAAGAGGTAAAGTCCGGCTGCTCTGTTAAAAACACCATCAAGTCCACATTAGGTTCAACACCTGTCTGAGACGAGGCCCTTTCCTGCAGCGCACACTTACAGACTATAACATCATTACATCTCACTCTCAGGGTGGAGCTCCTCCGTCCTGTCGGAGCAGCACTGCACAGATCTGATGTTTACACCAGGAGACGGAGAGAATAACATGAAGGAGAAAAGACGGAGCCAGATCATTTCTGTTTTCCCAGGAACTTGATGAGTAAGAACAATTGAAGCTGCACCAGAGGCTGTGATTGAAGGTCGGTTCCTTCGCAGCGACACAAGGCTCCTTCAAATGCAGCAACCTATCCCACAATCCTTTGCACTTCGGTGGCTGAACTGTTTTTCAAAGCAACAAAGGCGACGACGACTAATGAGACCAGAACCTCTGATGTTTATACTTTTAAACTTAAGTCTCAGGCTTCAACTCAACTGAACAGCTGACGGTGTACGTGATAAAACCCAAACCAAGGGGCATTCAAACTGCAGTTCTGTTGCTAGGTAACAGAAGTAAGGGCGGGACAAGCTGGCGATGAAAGAGGAAGTCCTCCGTATACCAGACTGGCTCATTTCCGTTCGGCCTTTGCGGTCGACGTGGCCGGCGAAGGATGTGACCCCTGAATTTGAACACAGCTTATGTAACGTTCACTGAGCAACAGCGCCCTCTTCAGGCACACGTGGGATTCAATCTGTTGAAACTGTCATAAAGATGGATGACACATCTCCACATCTGTGTGTGTGTCTGTACTTACAACATTGGCTGATGTTAAACGAGACTAAATCTTAATTGAAGCATCTGTGAGCAGAACTCTCTGTTTTGGCTCGTTCCGTTTACTCAGCTCAGACGTGGACTCACTCACATTCAGTCTCAGGATCTAATTTCAAGTCAAAGTCTTTTGGGCTCAGGTCCAGTGAACATTGAGCTTTTATTTACACTGTCTGGTCCATCAAATCAGTGTGTGACCGTCTGCTGCATTCAGATGAAGTTAAGAAGCACATGTGACTCAAAGAAAAGATCTGAGTCACGTCCAGGCCTCCATTTAAAAAGTATTTAAAGCTGCGATTAGTCAAAATGATCACAATACTAAAAACAAATCAAACACCAGCAGCTAAAGAACAAGGAAAGACACACAACCACTGAGGACTGATACTTATGAGTGCAATTTGGTGCAGATCCAAATAAAAATCAGGATGTAGTACATTTGAATGTGGTTTCAGGTATGTGGTCTCGTTTTCTCCTTGTCACCTTTATTCTCAGACTCACCTGAGTTGCGTCTTTTCCCCTCCACAGTCGGTAACCATGGTGAAGGAGAGCGTGCCCTGCTGGGTCCACCGGGACTCTGACGAGGGTCTGATCCATGTGAACGTCGGAGGCCTGAAGAGGAGCCTGTGCTCCACCACGCTGAAGAAGTTCCCAGACACCAGACTGGGAAAGCTGCTGTCATGTGACTCGGAGGAGGACATTCTGCAGGTGGGTCAGGTTTTCACACAAATGTCGGGATAATATCGTCCTGACATGTTGTGTAGTTGGTGTTTGTGAAGCAGCAGCAGCAGGTTGTTGGGTCCGACTCGTTCAAACAGGAACATGTGGGAACATCCAGGTGAGGGGCGGAGCCTGTAGAGCAGCAGGAGGCGGGACATGACGTATAAACTCTGCTGTGGAAAGATCAGTGTTGTTGTTTCCAGCTCGTCCACACCGGCGTCGGCCCTCATCACCAAAAGATCTGGAACCTCCTCGTGTTTCCAAGTTGACGTCTTCATCTTCTACGTGTACGGCTCCTCTTCTTCATCCTGAGATATTTGTGTTCTTCCAGTTTCACGTCCGTCACGTGTTAGAATGTTCCAGAGCTTTTCCAGCTGTTTTCTAACATCGACTCAATGTTCACTATTCTTCTTTACTTCACCAGAGACTCTTTCATGTAACACTTGAATATCTCTACTCATATTTATCAATCCTCATTTGCACCTTTTTAATCTGCATTGTTTTTATTCTTGTTTAGTTTCAGATTCTATCGTTTTATTTTCTTCATTTCTTTGTATTTATTTGCTGCTTCTGCTCAGTTTTTATATTCCAGTGTTTCATTTCTTTGCCGCCTCAGGACTCAGTTCTGTTCCCTCTCATGTTCTGGAATGACAATAAATCTCCTTGAATCTTTTCTCCTGTCGCTAAATAATTAAATTTTTCATTTATTCTACAAATAACTTGAATCCTTCTTTCCCTCCTTCCTCTCGTAGGTGTGTGACGACTACGACGTGCAGCAGAAGGAGTTTTATTTCGACAGGAATCCGGGCCTGTTCCCGTACGTCCTCCACTTCTACCAGACGGGGAAACTTCACATCATGGACGAGCTGTGCGTCTTCTCCTTCAGGTCCGTGTCTCTGTCCTCGTGTCTCACATGCAAACCTCACAACACGTACAACACAGGTAGAAGCTGAAGATTCCGAGAGGGGAAATGTGTCGTGTTGTTCTGCCGACAATGTTTGTGGTGTTATTTTCAGCAGGTGGACTCACAACACATTCAAATGCATGAATAACGAGTGTAGGGGGAAGTTTCCTACCTGCTGGTGAGGTCACATGATTTCAGCTCCAGGCCTGACGACCCTGGACACCGAGTGAGGAGTTGGAAAACGTCTGAGTTCTTCTCTCTCTGCGAAATGTGGGAAAAGTTTGGTTGCAGTGATGGGAGAGACATTTCTATTCTTACGGGACAGTGGATGAAGTCTGTTGGAGTTGTCGTCGTCTCGTACTGACATCGTCTCTCTGTTGTTTTCCCGCAGTCAGGAGATTGAGTACTGGGGCATCAATGAGTTCTTCCTGGACAGTTGCTGTAGTTACCGTTACCACGACCGCAAGCTGGAGAGCAGCCGCCATCGCAGCTGGGACGACGAGAGCGACGTCAGCAGCATCGACACGTCTGTGGACGAGATATCGGACATGAACAGGTGAAACAGAAAGACTTTCCTCGTCCTCGCGTCGTTACTCAGGTGTGTTCTTCATTAAATCTCCTGGTCTCCGTCCTCAGAGACATGCAGCACTTCCAGGTGGTGCGCTGTGGGAACTTCAGGAGGTGTCTGTGGCTGACGCTGGAAAACCCAGGATACTCTGTCCCCAGCAAACTCTTCAGCCTGCTGTCCATCGCTGTGGTGCTCACGTCCATCACCATCATGTGCATCAACAGCATCCCTGAGTATCAGGTCAGAGCAGAGAGACACGTCGTGAAGACAAACTGACTCAGGCTTTGAAACCAACACGACAGGAAGTTTCTTCAGAACGTTTTCAGACATGAGCACGTGCAGACAAGTTTCTGGAGTTTGTGTTTCTCATGTGAAGAAGCAGAGCAGATTGTTCGGAACTCTGAAAACATCTTCAACTGAATATTTAAAGGTCCAGTGTGTAAGATTTATGTGAAAGGATCTGTTGACAGAAAGAGACTGAATATAACATAATGCTAATGATGTTTCATCTAAACTGTACAAATGATTGTTTTCTTTACCCTAGAATGGGCCTTTATATTTAAATACTTTATATTTACATACTTTATATTTACATACTTTACCATTTACATCAGGAGCAGGTCATGAGATTTCCCTGCTGAATTCTCCCGCTGACATTTTACCAGGAGGCTGCAGGAAAAAGTCCAGAAAATGCAGCAACAGACATTCGTACATTTACATTCTCACATATTGCCCCTTTCAAAATATTGTGTAAAATCCCGCCAGATGAATTCCTCACATTGTGGCTCATGAAAGTCAAACCTGATGAGGCTGAGATAGAAGAAGACGTGGTTAAAAAACTAAATATAGGTATAAATGTTTGACTTGTCTTTCTCCTGCTTGTTGTCAGGTGTTTGACTCTGAGGGGAAACTGACGGAGGACCCCACCATGCAGGTGGTGGAGGTGTTCTGCAGCTGCTGGTTCACCTTCGAGGTCAGCTCACTAAACACTCAGGTGAGTCTCTGCTACAAAACTAAAACTATAAAAGTGTTGTTTTCTCTCGGAGGTGGTGACGCGGCTGCTGCTCGCTCCGAACAGGAAGAAGTTCTTCCATCACCCTCTGAACATTATTGACATGGTGTCTGTGGTTCCCATCTACATCACGCTCCTCTTCGACTTGACGCTGGGATCCGAGTCGGAGCTGGGAGACCTGGGACGACTCATTCAGGTCGGACACCATCATCTGACTCACACTTTGACACAGAACTCAGTGAACTTGGTTTTTACATTTCCCATATCCCATAATCCTCTCTGCTGCCGTTTGTCTTGAAACGTTGAATGAAACACGCCCATCTCTCACCTCAGGTCCTCAGGCTGACGAGGATCTTCAGAGTGTTGAAGTTGGCCCGACACTCGACCGGACTGAGGTCACTGGGAGCGACGCTTCGGGTGAGTCCTCGTACACACACACACACGCACGCGCAGACACACAAGTAAACAAACACACACCTTTCACCCGACATGGTAGCGTTTAAAGAAGTCGTTGTGAAGCACTGTGATATCTGATCCAACTACACATCTGGATTTGAAGTCCCATGTGACGTCAGTGTATCAGCTCCATCAGCGTTGTATCAGACGCTGGTTTCATTGGAGAGTAGTACAACTGCTCCTGTTACACTCATGTTTCATAACAGAATCGTTTTTCCGTGTGTAAAACAACAAATATACTACATATGTCAGGTTATTAATTCATAAATCATTATTTAAAATGATCCGTGGCATCTTGAAACCAAACTCATCACAAACATCTGTGTGATATGAACTTTACCTAAAACGACAGAAACCATCTTTGAGAAACTATTTAATATTAAATATTTAATATGAAACTATTTAGTTTAATTTATTGAACGAGTCCTTCTCGTAGTTTGGCCCATGTCCCAACACCGAGGAGGCAGGGTTTATGATCAATACTGCACCCAGCCACCAGGGGGCAATTAGGACGCTTTGGCTTCACTTTTGCGAGCTGTCATGTCGTCCATCTTTGTTTTCAGGCGTAGACGTGTAAAGTTTCTCACGTCGCTCCTCCTCCTTGTTTCTGCAGCACAGTTATCGTGAGGTGGGGATTCTGCTGCTGTATCTGGCTGTCGGAGTTTCCGTCTTCTCTGGAATCGCTTACACGGCAGAATACGAAGAGGTGAAGTCTCACGTGTTGAGTCCTCACAGAAACTTTAATGTTAACATTTTATTCAAATGATTTCTTATTCTCTATTTTTGATCGTCGTGGCCGTGCTTGAATTCAAATTTCAAATTTTGTTGAAATGTGTTTGTTGAAGCTTTCCTCTCTGGGTCTTTGTCTCCAGGACGTGGGTCTGGACACCATCCCCGCCTGCTGGTGGTGGGGGACGGTGAGCATGACCACGGTGGGTTACGGGGATGTGGTGCCCGTCACGGTGGCGGGGAAACTGGCGGCCAGCGGCTGCATTCTGGGCGGCACGCTGGTGGTGGCGCTGCCCATCACCATCATCTTCAACAAGTTCTCCCACTTCTACCGGAGACAGAAAGCTCTGGAGGCATCGGTGAGGAACAACAACCGCAGGAGGATGAGGATGAGCTGCGAGCACGAGACGGAGGACGAGGATGAGGAAGAGGAGGAGGAGGAAGGGTCAGACGGGGACAGCCAGTGTTTGGACGACGATGACATCGACGATATCGAGGAGGACGATGATATCGATTATGAGGATGAAGGAGGTGTCATCAATTACAGCTACGTGGAGCATCCGTCCTGCACGTCCATTCTGAGGAGGAAGGAGCTACGTCAGGTGTGAGGGTCGACCTGTCGGATCAGAGGGAAGTGACCTCGTGTCACTCTGCGACCAATCACTGTCATTAAACTCTAACAAACACGGAGGACGATGAATAAGAGCTTGAGAAGGTGCCGGTGTCGTCCCCGACGTGGCAAACGACACGGACGATCACTTCAGGTCTTCCATGTCTGAAACTGAACTGTAGTTTGTTTGAGTTCCTTTGTGCATGTGAGCAGATTCAGGAGGTTTGTTCATAGTCGACGAGTTTCTCTGTTAAAACTTCTGCTGCAGAAGAAGTGAAGAACTGATAAAATGCACGTTAATCAAAATGAAACTGAGTTTTGTGGAGGAAGAGAATAAAGGAAAATGAATATTGGATTGTTTTCTTCACCTCCTACGGTATCTCAGACAGGTTTCAAATGCGTTTCCTCAGCCATCAAGGGCTGTGGATGAAGATGGTTTGGACACAAACGCTGAAACAGATCAATCCCTCGATAGTTAACCTTCTAGCGCATACTATTGAGACGTCTTTGGGCCAAGGGAGCTTCCAATGGAAACCTGCTGCTGTCTCCACGGGGGCGACCCTCTTCTGACTCTCAGCTACAGGCCCATCAGTATCTCACCCATACTATGGGATGTATTCGATAAACAACAGCTCCTTCGCCCCTGCACTCAATGCAACTTTGGATTCAGGGCTAATCACTCAACAGAAACACTCAAGGTGTCACTAGAGGAAGTTGGGGTTGTGGGGGCCATGCTTTCAGACAATCATCAAATCTTACTGCTTAAACCAAACAATTTCAGTTTGGTTTGTGAACCTCATCGAATCTTATCAGTTTGTAAAATGTCCTGAACACACCTGGTTCTTGGTAGTTTTTCCTACAGAGGACAGAGGATGTTACACCTCGTTAAGTCCTATGAGGGAAACTGATTGGTGAATATGGGCTTTACAGATAAAGTTTCCTCAATTGATGGAAATTTACTAGATCCAGAATTTGATTCAGATTTCATGCACTCATACATATCAGTCCCCTAAACAATAAACATGCCAGATTGATTTTTCATCAAGATCCACAAAGAATCCTCTGAAGAAACTACTAAAAGGTCGAACAATTTTAAATTTCATCCAGATTCACACTAAATCACAAAGGGTGGAAACAGAACTTCCTTTGGGGGATGAGGCAAGTTTAACAGACTCCTCATCTTCCATTCATAATGGAATTAATTAAACGTGATTCTTTGAACTTATTCGAACAACTTGATGAATGGCCCGAGATCTTCAGAGGTTCTGTATGTGAGAAAAGTGAAAACAGCAGGACAACGTGTGGAAGCTTCCCAGTGAGCGAGTGGACGTGTTGACGAGGTTTCTAACACTGTGACGGACGTGAAGCTGGAAGAACACAAACATCTCAGGATGAAGAAGGTTGTTAGAAGTTTTTATCTCCTCGTCAATAATATTAAGTTACAATAACAATCGTCATAATGATAATATAAAACCCTGACCATATATTATAGCAACTTATTTTGTAGAGGACAGTGAAATGCTCCTTCAAACACCTTCATCAATTTGTTATTTGACTTTTTCCTAAATATTCATTTGAAGATGTTTTCAGAGTTTCTGACCCAACAACAGAAAAGAGCTCAATGAAACATGACTGAATCTTTTTTCACTCAATCATGTCTCAGATACATAATCAATATAATAAATGATTACACACACACACACACATGCCATTGTTAGTAGGTGTATTTCACCTCAACACTTAGTGTGTGTGCACACACACACACAACTTCTGTTTTTATTTGGGCTGATAGAAACACACACAGATCAGATTCGTAGCCGGTGCATTAATAATTAATTTCTGCTCTTTTGGCCGACAGAACTTTCGACACAGAGAAGAAACAAGACCGACGGGTCGAGCTGTGCCAGAAGAAAGGAAAGTTTGTGTGTGATGCGGCGGGACAGGGCAAGCTTTTAGAAAGTCGATCGGTTCTATGGTCAAAACCGATGATGTCAGAAAAGTGACACGAGGCCTCGACTCAGGCAGAAAGAAAAGAGTCAGTACTTAGAAATAAATAAAATAAACAAGGATATGAAATACAGAGGGTTGGCTGAGGTCAGATCTGGATCAAAATAGCTAAAGAAGCGAGAGCAGGGGGAAATGACGGCAGTATAAATGGCGTAGGCAAAAGAAAAGTTTGTTTTATAAATCAGTCCAGCTCCGCCCTCTACACGCCCACTTTCAACCATAAATGGTCAATGCAAAGCACGTCATGAATATTAAATTATCCTGCTGACCAATGGGTTTCCACCGTGAGTCCTGACGGAGTCACGGCATCAAGCGATGAGAAGAGGAAGCGAAACCTTCTGACATCAAGGTGTTTGTTAGTGAGGTGGAGGTGAAGAGACATTTTTACAGGATCTTTAATATCAGATTTTACACTGACACTCTGCTCCACGTCACGTCTGCGTCGCCACTTTCCCGTCTCCAAAACGTTCGTACGCATGGGTCAGAGTTTGCGTGGAAATGCGCACATTTTCCCGTCAAGTTTGTTTTTATAAATCCCAACGTTTGTGGCGTACGCACGTTTCAGGCCCCGTTTTGTGCGTACGCAACGGTTAGACCCCAGGACTGAACTCTGACACACAAACACACAACGGCCTCATGTTTCCTCAGGTTTTCTTTATTAGCCGAGCAGACAAACATCAGTGATCTCAAACTTGCACTGCATCGTTCTTTAAGGCAGATCAACTTCAGAAATATCAGAAACAGAGAGCGAGCAAAACAAGAGACTGAACAGCAGATCGTTCACAAACCTGAAAAAACCTCCGACTCCAGACTGCAGCTCAATGTTGATCTGAACGTGAACATTTCACACTTTACCTGGAAACAGAGCTGATAACAGAACAAACACCTTATTTTAAATAATGAACCAAAAGGTCAAAACACCAGTTGTTTTCCAGATGTGTCTCAGTGAAGAAAGGTTTTTGCACAGATCAAACATTCGACTGATTCAAACTCTTCCTGCTGCGGTTGTTAAATGAACATTAAAACACATGTGTTCAGATGCGTATTTACAACAATAGCGTGTTTTTGAGTTAAAACATTAAAAAGGCAGAAAACAGTTTCACTCCTGTCTCTGTTCTCCAGTGTGAACGACTCATTTCGATCTGATGCCTCACTACAGTTCACTGTCAGCACCAAACAGCTCATGCTTCAAATTTTAAACAATCAAACTCAGTTATTTTTTACTTTTTTCACTTTTTAAAATTCAGCTAAAATTAAAGTCAGAAAAAAACATTTCTATGTTTGGATCTTCAAAAAACAGCAGTGCACAGAAAACATGGCAAGATGAGGCAGGAAATAAAATCCCTCGTTCTTTGCTCATTACGACGGAGTATTAGGGCCACGAGGAAGAAAACAAATGCCTGTAATATTAATTTTGATTCTCCTAAAATCACTCCTCTTTAGTATCAAGACTTTATTAGCGTCAAATTTGCATCTGCATTTCTTCGTTTTGAACTTTACTCTCAGAATATTCCGATGTTCTCTGAATCTCTTGGATTGGCCCGGATACTTCGCTGTAGCTTGTAACACAAAATGACAAAAGACAGAAAATCCAGCGGAGGAGTTTTTCATTTAAAAGCAACGACCTGCTGAGAAGTGTCTCAAACCTTCAACTGGTCAAACTCAACACGATATACAAACAGAGCCGAGTCCTAATACAGACACGACTCCGGAATATCTACAGTAATCTCTCGTCATTATTTTACACCCCTGAGGAGTTTATGACCTGAGAAGTTTTTACTCTGAATCACACGTCTGTGATCAAAACTAATCTGTTCTCTGACTGTGTAACCGTTAAACCTACATACAAAAATATAAAGCATCCCTTTATTTTCTTCTGTGCTGGACGATGAGAAACGTCTGAGGCGGCCGAGCTGCTCTGAGGAATGTTAGAAGACGGGACCTGGGTCGACGCCAGCATTGAGTCCACTGCGCCGGATTAAAAATATTAAACCCACAAAATAAAAGCTTTGTTGAATCGGTTCCATAAATCTGTCCGCCCAGGTCTTTTACTCAAGGAGAAAGATGATGGTCTGATCAAATCCCCTTCCAAACATTTTGCTGCATAAACTAAGGTTCAGTAAATCGAGGCTGCAGCATGATGTAAAGACTAGAAATTAAAATTCATGTCTGAATGTCGAGTTTGGGATGAAATGAAACAGCATCGATCTTTATACTGTGGCTTCACTCTTTTATCATCTGCTGGAATTTACACGTCGTGTGTAAACATGTAATAAATTGAATTATAACACGTTATAATGTAATTATATGTAGATCTAAGTGTAAATGAATGCATCTGTTAACAACTACAGCTCCTCCTGTGGACACACGGCTGTATGAACAGATAATGAATGTATGAGAATAATAACAGTAACTTATTTTGAATCTTTTTGTCTTTTAAAAAGTCTATTTACAATTGTGTGTTACAATCCATTCATCAAACGTTGTGTTGAGTTGTAACTGGTGACTGGTTTTTAGGTTTTCCATTTTGAGGCTGTTCAGATTTATCTCAGGTTGATAAACACTGAGATCCAGTTTGATCCATGAAGAGATGAATAAATATGAATCTCCATCAGCTGCACCAATAATGGGAAATAAAAAGAAGAACTCAACATGCTCCGGACGTTGAGTTAAACACGGACGAGGTGATTTCAAAAACCAAAGAGAAAGTCAATCTGTATTAAAGTGAAGCAGTTTAGCTGCATGTTGAAACAGAGAATACAAACAATGACATTTTGTTTTAAGGCAAAAGATTAAAAAAAAAAAAGTAAACCTAGAAATGTACCTGATACAGAAACTAAGTTTTCAGAAAAGCAAAGTTTTAAAGTTCAGAACAATGAACCTGACGACCGCAGAATGTGAAGGAAACTAGACGGAAGTCGTCTGCTGGAACAATCCAATGATTCGCAAGTATTTTCAGCCATTTTTGTGTTTTTCAAAATTTCGAAGGCAGAAAATCAACTGGTAGACGTCCACAGTCCAGAGCGGGAACCCAGACGTCGAGCAGCGTCATTGTTCAAAGAAGGAAGCGGAAACGGGGAAAAGGGAAGAAGCGTACCTCAAATAAACTGCAGTTACAAGACGTACCCACACTGGAGATCCACAGGGATCTTTAACATCAGCACAGAAACTCACAGATCAGCTGACGATGAATTTAAATCTCTCCACTGTCGTCTCAAAGGGAGAGAAACGAGATCCGGGTTTCAAATCAAACGTAATGTCAAACAGAGAACAGCCCAGCGGAAGTTCTCCTGTCTTCAAGTCTCAGTTTAACGATGATCCCGTCGTGTCATCGCACCTCCCACCTGCTTCGTGACCAGTTACCAAGAGGAAAACATCCAGTTGCTGCAGTGACGAGCTCGACGGCTCCTCAGAAGTTCTGCTGCCGCCGTTTCTTGGCCTCGATGGCGTCCATGATGGGCTGCCTCTTGGCCTGGTAGCGCTGACGGATCTCCTCGATCTCCTGCTCCATCTGAGGGTCCAGAGAGGCGAGTCTGAGCCGCAGCTCCTCCACCGACCACGTACTGACCTGAACAGAGACACGTCACGTCAAACAGCCTGAAGTTTATAAAGTCACAGTCTGATTGTCTCTTTCCCAGGTGAGACCTTTCTCACACGGCTGTGGGACTACATTCACACTGTTTACTTCTGCAGCTCCCTTTCAGAAATAATCTCCAAAGCCAGTAAAAAAGATTTTGAAGTCGCGTTTCAGATCGAGGCTAACGAGCTAAACAAGGGAGAAATATTGAAGGAGACTTTCATTGAGGAAAATAAGATTCAGACCCAGACGATGCTCCTGCTGAACAAGGGAGGAGGAGGAGGAGGAGGAGGAGGAGGAGGAGGAGCAGCGTTTGGTATGTTTGCCAGTTTTATTGTTTCTTTTAATGAACAGGCAATAGTTTACAAATGAAAACCAAATGCAAGCAAATCTATTTTTTATTTCAGGAAATGTACGTTTGTGTAAATGTTGCTAACTCTGTCAGCTCTATTCTCATTTAATCTTCATTTCATTTTGAAGATAATTGCTATATTAATTAAGTTTATACCATATGACAGTTCTTATATTAAACTTAAAAGAGTATAAAGTCTTTTATTCTGTGGAGAGGTTCGTACAGTGACATGAAGCCAGTTACCTCCTGTACTTAAAGACTCCTCCTCTGTGCAGACGGAGGACGTCTTCACTTGAATCCCGCAGATCAGTCGCTAGCAAGTCCATTAATGGACACTTTAGAAAATCTTTACCGAAACCTAAAAATATCTCACGCATGGCAGCGCTAACCCAGGTGTCTGATAAGTGAATCTATTTCAGTAGCTTTCAAAACGCTTCAGTTATTGACATGTATTCAATCTGCCTCTGTGTTGTGGGCCTCAGACGGGACCCGGTGCTCCGGCTCCTCCCCGGGGGGCTCCCCCCTCTCGGCTTTTACCAGCAGCACTTCTCTCTCAGGCTATTTATTACTCACAATCAATGCAGCTGAAATAACACTGGCGTCCCACTCCACTGGACAGATGACGACACCAGGGTCAAAGTAAAACCCTGGTGTAAATATTAAAGGAGACATTTTCAGGTTGATATTGTTCAGATAAGTAATGTGTGACTTCAACTACACTGACACAACTACTGTGATATTAACCTATGAAGTCTGGATGTACAACTACACTCTTTAACCAAACTTAGCAGGTAAACGCAGGTTATCTAAGCCGTGGTTAACCCCTGAAAAAGAGGTGATTGACTCCTTTCCCACTGTCAGAGGAGGAGTTTCCCCTGTTGAATCATGTTTGGCATCATGAACGTGCTGGATGCACATACGTCAGAAACCTTGCTGGTCCCGAAGTGTAGTAAAATAACAAGTCCACAAACGTTCATTGCAGAAAAGGTGAAGCTACAGTGTCGAGATGGCCAAAACAAAGTAGAAGAAATGAGCAGCTTCACCCGGATGTCATGTTTCCATCATTGCTGCTCGGAGCCGGTGAAAACCTGTGTCTACTGCAGAGTCATTTGACCCTGGAGTGAAATTCACATTTCAGACAAAAGCCAGATGTAAGTGGGATTCCTGACCAGTGGAGAAAGTGGATTAACTGTCTCCTTACACAACAGGATTCAATTTAAGTAAGAAAAAGGTCTGCACATGTAAACTACAACCAGCCAACCTGCGTTTAGCTTCCTGTCCCAGTAGCTATCTGAAAAAACATCTCGCAGCAAAGTATAAAAATAGCAAAGTAGACGGATCTAAAATTAACACGACGCTGTCAACAAGCCGCCACGAAGTCTTCAGGCTCAAGGAGAAATGAGACGTTTTATCCTCACATTTGAAATTCTAATGGACTAATAAATCCCCTCGAGTGGGATTTATGTCGTCGAGTAAAACCTCATGTGTGATTTTATTCTCAGTGCCACAAACTCGCAGAGTTTTATGTATTTTCTTAGAGGCTATAACCTGGTGTCCCTGCCCATCGGAGGTTTTCCTGACAATGCAGGACTACAAATTGAGTATTAGTATTAGTGGAGAAATCTACTTTTGTTCCTTTTTAATAATCACAACCGTTGGTGTACTCTGATTATCTGAAGCCGAGCAGGCAGCACTGTGGTCTGCTGACAGAAACCACCTCCTATTTAAAAAGGTCACATATTTAATATTTAATTCCAGCAGCAGCCATTTGTCCTGCTTAAATGTCCTGGAGCGAGACAAACAGCCTCGGCGTTTGCTGCAGCGGCCCCGGACACTTAAAGGCACTCAGAACTTAGAGTTTATCGAGTCAAGTCCATCAAACCCACGATTTACATCAACAAAACTGAAGGGAATATATCAATGAAATTACTGATTGTAAAAAAGATTAAAATTAAAAAATATAAATTATTATACCCCTGAAAATGGACGTCCCGCAGGCGGCCCCAACCTCGAGTTGACTTGACTCTGAATATTTGTGACTCAAACAAAGAGAAAACAGAAGTAAAAGCTGCTCTGCAGGTTGTTGTTTCTACATCTCACAGTTCAGACTGTGTCTTCCATCAACACACTGATCAGAGGTAACACCAACCATCAAACCATCACAACGCTCCATTATTAATAGTTTTCAGATTTCTTTAAACCTCATCAACACCGAAACGTGAACCACGTGACATAATACGCTTAAGAACTGTTGACGAGGAATTATTTCAAATGCAGCAGCGTCCCCCTGAATTGGGACCCAGCTACAGTGATTGTGGGCCACAGTTAAACTCACCACTTCGAGATCTCCTTCACCGGGCAGTTTGCGGTTGTCTGCGTTGTTGTCTCCTCGTCCTCCTCCGTCGTTGTGACTGTTGGCCTCCTTCTCTTTCTGCTCAAAGTACTCGAGGAAGGCCGGCTTCGCTGGCTGCATGGTCTCATCTCTCCCTGTGAAACAGAACCGACAGTTACTTCCTCGCAGCTGATTGACAGGAAGCACATTCGTAGCTAAAACACAAACACACCGTAACACACTGTACACGCCGTATTCTCTTGTATATCAACTCAAATAAAAGACACAGGGCCAGCTGGAGCGTAGCCCGATACTACACGAGCTCCAACTGGTGACCTGGCAGGAGGATGTCGGCCTGACTTAACTGTTGGGTCGGTTGAACGTGGTTTCCCCTGGATGAGGTAAAGAAATAATCTCACACGAGAAGTTAAACATCCGAGAGTCAACCAATCAGCCAACAACCAATCAAAGGCCCTCGGTGAACTAAAATGAACTTTGCAATCACTCTAAAAGCTGGTTTGGCCGACAGCTTCCTCTTCCATCCAGCTAAATCAGTGAAATACAGCCTACTTATTAACACTGACACATTTGTGAACAGTTTGCCATAATGGGCTTTCAGTTAATGTTTCAAATCCACAAGCGTTATGAGGAGCTTCTTTTGATTACATTCAAAGAGGTGTTAAAACTCTCTCTCTCAGCGGTTATGTCACTTTAATTAATATTAATAATAGTCAAAAATGACTGCACTGTTTTTAAGTTGTATATGAGCACAAACAGGTTTTTGAGAATGAAAATTCAAAAATTGATTAACAGCAGTTGTTCACGTTGTAAATTAAACGAGCACAAGTAATAGGATTTTCTGCAGAGTTTCACAAAAGCTGTTTTCAAACATGAACTCGGGGAACAGTGCAGATGTTTGGGTTCGGAGACACTTCACGCAGGAAGATGTCTGGACCTCGGTGCACGTCTGAAAGCAGCTCAAGGCAACAAATAAATGCATCATGGGAAACCAACAGAGACGCCATGGCCTTTATTTAATACTAATTACAAGGATCATTACAGCTGAAACATGCAGCTAAACCGGAGGAGTCTCAAGGACTGTTTTCTCTCGGACTGGCGATGAAACAAACACCACACAAACACTGTATGTGTGGGATCACTGCAGAGTCACTCAATAAAAAAATGCAGCGAACAATGCAGCCGGTTGAGGTGAACGTGGGGGGGGTACGGGTGTGTGGAGTTGCAGACACGAAGCTGCAACCCTCTGCATCGCGGATTTTACCCAGATGGGTCCATGAGTGGAGCAAATCAATGAGAGTAGTTCCCTTTGATTCACGGCGTTAATAAGCTGTCGTGGTGTTACAGAGGCTGCAGTTTCCGTTGCTACAGGATGTACACATCTGAGAGCGGTCTCATTCAGCCACACTGTGGACGGTGGGAACACAGTTCAGATTCTACAGCTTCACTGCGGAAGAAACTTGAGCTCATTCAGGTTTACAGACCAGCGGCATCTTCCTTCTTTCAGTCTTGTTCTAATTTGACAGTAAAGTCTACTGGATGCAGGGAAGTCTGATGTCATACCAAGAGGGAATTAGAGCTGGTTCATGTGTGCACTTAAAATTAATTTATGTCCAATAATCAGGTTATATAAATGGACATTTACTGGAATAAGGATTGTGACTCAGAGAGGAACCGGCAGGTTGTGTAGCGTTTACGTTGCTTAGCTCAAGATTTAAACAAATCTATATCGTTTAAAATGATCAACATCTCTTCTGTTTGTTCACTACAGAATAAAATACAGAATCCAGCAGCTGGAGGAGTCAATCTTAAACCTGTTGTTATGACCCGACATGCCCCTGGCCACAAGTGCCTGAATCTCAGAGTAACCAGGAAGTGAAAATGACATCCATGATGCCACATTTAGCAGGGTTGATACTCGGCCCTCTGGTGCTGAGCCGCAGCTGCTAATTCAGAGAATCTTATATTATCCTTGGGGTGCACCCTGGTATCTTTAGCTGAATGCCCTAAAACATACGTATCTACACAGGACATATTTTAGGAAACGCCAACAGAATGTGTCTAAAAGAGTTGGGTCACTGCGATAGTCTCAGTGTTTGATGGCATTGATTCTGAAGACATTCAGTATTTTCTGAAACTGTGGTGGCGAACGCCGCCCTCGGTTAACCCTTCTGTCCTGAAGTCAATTTGTTCCTCTCCTTACTGAGGCCTTTCCTTCCCTCAGATTGTCAGACTTACATAAACGTGAGATGTTTCATCTCTAAAATGAGATGTTTGGATACCAGCATAGTGCAGAAAATGCAAGGTTTTGGTCGAGCACGTGAATCTCTGTACCGATCTTTTACCACGTCTTTCAAGTATGCGTGTTTCACCCAGATAAAACTGATTTTCCTTTCCCAGAAATCACTTTTCCTCAGCGCTTTGTGCTGCACTGTCACTGGCAAGTTGTGTTTTTAGAGCAGAGAATAAAAAAGGGAATCCTGATCCTATTTCACTCTGGAAAGTCCCGCAAGTAAAATGTCGACCTGTACTGTATGCAAGACTTCAGTTTGGAGGGGTGTTTACAATTACAAAACTAGCAACAGGGCATAAAACAATGACGGCAATCATCCCTTCCATACAGGGTTAGTATAAAGCAGTTACAGTATGTTATTTTGTTAAATGCACTGGTATCGGACCAGTACACTGTATGTTTCGGTATTGGGGTGGGAACGTGCTGTTGGCGTGATCGACATCACTTACGTTCATGAGTCCCAGGCGGTTGCCTGTTTATTGACATTTTATTAATATTGAATGTGTCCAAATCGCACCAACGGTTCCTGAGATACGTGACACACGGTCCGAACAAAGTCCGAACAACTCAAACCCTGAAGGGACTTTTTCAGTTTCCTGATGTCAGCTATAGATTCTGAGAATGTATCAAGCTCCTCCTGCTGTGGGCTCGTTTCACAGCCACCTATTTACACTGCATGTGTCTATTGTCAGTTTGATTGTGATGATCGATGCAGACATGTCGGTTGATGACCCCCCCCCCCCCCCCAAACATATCATCACTGATCTTGTAGATCTGCAGTTTGTCTTCATTCAAGCAAACGCTTTATTTTAAATCTAGTACCCTGATGACTGGAAAATAAAGAAATAACAATACTAATGGCTGTTGAATCCTCATTTCTGTTGCCAGGTGCCTCCGCACTGAACGAGGAGCGCGGACCTCAGCGATGCGAGTGTTTCAGGAAACCCGCCTCAGTGTTTTCAACATAATCAGATGAAAGGTCGGACTTAAAAAAAAATCCATGACCTGATGCGTGTTTGATTTCAGTTTGGTATCTGCTGAAACTGGACCAATTATCCGACTGCTCAAAGACTCTTTCCAACTGTGCTTCACATTCCTATAAACTGTGACCCGCTGTGCTTTGTTGGTTGCTATGACAACCCCATGTGGAGGCCCGTAGCCCAGTGAGCGATGTTTCGTCTGTCTTATCTTTTTGTGCTTCTGGATGTAGATGTTTTTATTATATATTTTCTGTCATGTGTTGGGAACCGTTTACGGAGATGATTTAGTATCACAGCTGAATCGAAGCCGCCCTCGCAGTTAAGAGTTACTAAGCCTGTGAAGTTATTATAGGAGACATATGATGTTTCTTTCCTTGAGTGTGATATAAAGGTTTTCTGAGAATTTAAAAGTTCCGCAAAGTTAAAAATCCCAAAGTCTGTGGTAAAGGGAGCTTCTCTCCTGCAGAGAAAACACTGAAGCTCCTGAAACACCTCGGCAGTAGTCCACACCAACTCATCTTTGAACAAACTATCTCCTCAAGTGAGATGATTGACCAAACACAACCATAAGGAGTTCACCGGTGAAGATCTTTACAGTTTCCCAGCTCCTGAGTGTGGAAAGTGTCCTTCTTTCTTTCAGTTAATCTTTCTGTTGCGTAACTCAATGTAAGAAGCTTTAACACAGCATCTGCTCAAACAAGCTTCTTCAAAAACCTACAACATGAGGATGTCCCGGAAGTTTAGAAACATGATTTTTCACTTAAAACTTCAGCCTGACACATCAGAGAAAAACAACGTTGAGTGCTTTGACTCACGAGGTCTCTGACAAACAGCAGAAGCACTTATTCTATCTGACCGTACATGATTCTGGTCAAATGTTCATGTTTCATAACATCCAACTTACACATTTTAAATAAATGACATTTTTGGGGAGATTCTCAAACAAAGCATCGATCGCGACATCTGCATCTTGGCCTTAATCCAGTTTCTGTGCAACTGCAGCTGCTTTCAGACATGAACTCAAGTCTAAGAGGGCTGTATGTGAAAATGTCAGTGACTCCGCAAATTATCTGAAACTTCTCAAACCAGCCCCCTGGTAAAATGTTCAGAAAACGTCAGAGTGAGTCCATGGGAGCTGAGAGATGCACCAACACTTACACGATACGTTCAATATAGTCTTTAATTTAATGAGCTCATTGCCGCTCACACACACCTTTTCTTAACAAATAGATTCCGTCATCACTTTTCCACGTGCTGACAACAGATAGACAGACGCCTCAGTGATGAGTGACTGGAAAGAAAGAGCTTTGAGTTTGTTACTGGAAGCAGCTGTATCACTGGAAGGTTTGGAGAATCTGTCCGTTGACCCAGAACCACTCAGATCAGCTGAGACCCCCCAAAAAACTAAACTAACTAACAAACTAAATAAAAAATAAATAAAAAGAGTTCAGTCGTTAATGTTTGTCGCCCACAGACGGGCCCATTATTTTGTTCCTTCTGCTCTGACCAGTCTGATCATTAATCACCTCCCAGTGCTCACAGCGCAGCAGGAAGTGGACATGTTTGTGTTTACTTTGAATCAAAAAGTAGAAATGCTGTTGGTTTTTATCTTGGTGGAGCTTTGTAAAACTTTCCAGGTTGAAAGATCCAGTGAGTGAGATTTAGGAGAAAGGGATCTTTTGGCAGAAATTGAATATCAAATAATCCTAGTGATGTTTCTACAGAAGTCAACAAGAGAATGACTCTACTTCTCAAAAGTACAATTTTTAAAGCAGAATTACTGCCTCCAATCAGTTCATCCTCGAGTCCTTCTGAACATTTGTACCAAATTTGAAGAAACTTCCCATAAGTTCTTGAGAAAATGTTCACAAGAATGGGATTTATACCTTCGGTTGCTGGGAGGATGTCTACATTTGTTGGGCTTTAACAACAAATCAGGTGTCAGACATTCTTCAACCAGAGAAAACTAAATTCATATACATGGCCTCATTGGGATTTAAGTCTCTAACCACAGTGGTGTTGATGCTTTATTCTGCCCACACACTCTCACAAGTGCTGCAGCCTCTAAACCGAGCTGAGAACCACACGCTTGAATTCAAGGTGAAGGCCAAACCAGAGTGGACTCCAAAGAGAGCGGCCATCTGCTCCTGCAACTTCACAAAACAAAATTAAACTTTAATAGAGTGCAGAGAGCTGAGCAGAGCTGAGCAAAATGCACTTCTGCGTTTATTCTAAGTGTGAACATAGTTCACTGTGCTGCTTGTTGTTGAACGTTACTATAGAGGAAGATGTAACACTAAAGACGGTGTAATGGCTGCATTCACTGAGCATTTAAGCATCTGAGGATCAGAGAACACTGTAGAGGCTCAGAGAGCCGTGATTTTAATAATTTAGTTAAGTCAACATAATGGTTCCATCTGCGTGCACTTCAACCAACAGATGGAAAGTTTGAACCACCTCACTTCCGAATGTCAGCTGCTGCTAAAGTCACATTTGTGTGAGATGCAGAGACAAGTTAAAACAACACTTGGTCGTTTTTTCCCTTGAAATAGCAACTTCAGAGACATTTTGATGGTAAACAAACTTATAAAATGGAGAATGGCAAGTCTGCCACAGCGGAACATTATGACATGCTTAACGTCACACACCAGCAACCAGACCCGCAGCTTGCAGCGAGCTTCGAGATCCGTCTAGCTCGCTCTTCTCAGTGTGGATGTCATGACGGAGCCACTGAGGAAACCACAGAGGACGTTGAAGTGGAAGATGAAGAGCAAACTCAAGTTGTTGGCGAGAGCTTAAAGAGGCCGCAGGACAGATGTTGAAGTGGCGTTGTTATTAGACTTAGTCTGTTTCCTTTATCTTGCTCTGCTTGACGTTGGCTGTATGTGATGTTGTCGACGCACTAGTTTATCATCAGAAGCAGGTAAACAAATCTCAATAGAGGGCTTATCAAGTTTGCCAAACATTTCCATGTGATTTGATACGTCGTGCTCGAACATCGATAACTGCATCAGCTTCTTGCTCGCTGTGTTAGCTTGTTAGATTATATGCTATAATGTTCTACTCTGAGTTGAGTGCAGTGAATGTGCAAACGCGTACTGCCACACCCGACGTCGTTCTGTGGCTTCTCAGGTTGCCAGTTTCCTCTGTCAGCTTGTCCAGAAAAGCACGTGTACAGGGGGAGGCTCAGAATGCATCTCACCTCGAAGAGTATAGCCAAGAGCAGATCCTGCATTGTGTGGATTTAAACTTGACAAATGTCATGACTGCATCGCTTATTTATCTTGTGTGTCTGTGCTTTGGATTCTGTCTTATTCTTGGAGAAAGCAAAAAATATATAATTTTAATGAAGTCCTTAAAATATCTCAGGAGCTCAGCTGCAATAAATGTCTGAACTGATATTCTAAAAAGAGACGATGCTCTCGTTCTCTTATGAACAGACTTCAAATCATACAGCAAGACAGAGCCTGCGACTGGATATGTGAAGAAGCAGCTGCCGTCGAAAAGATCTCGACATGGACACAGAACAACTTTACCAGAGACCCATCAAAAATTCAAAAGGAGCATTTCACAAAGATCTTAATCTTCTTATTTATCTGTGCTCTGATTTCTGAACTGTATTTCTGGGGCAGTCCTGGTGAGGAGCTGCTGTGCTGACCATGAATCCATGCTCACCAGCGTCTTCTGAGGAAAATAATGAAACACTGAGGAAATGTATACATTTTTTTAAATCAAATGAAAGTAAACAGCCCCTCAGAATCGTGATGGTACACGGAGGAAAGAGGCGAGATCAGAGCGGGCCTGGGCGTGACAGAGGTTTCTAACATAGATTTTAGTGACTGAGGGTTAGTGGCTAATCAGTGCAAATTAAAAGGCTTTTTATCATTCTGAAACATTCAGACAGGATCAATTTCTGATCTAATACTTTATCTTGATTCTTCAGCTTTGGACCATCAAGTCAATTAGTTTGGGACACACACACAACTTTGTACAAAACACAACAGAGATATACACACTCTCACAAACACACAACTGGAGAATACAAGGATGCTAATGCAGTTATAAATTCTAAATGTTCCAGTGTTAATGCAGTTTAAACTGCTTGCAGTGGAGATCTATGCTAACCTAATAGCAGGACATCAGGCAGGAGACAGAGTGTGTGTGTGTGTGTGTGTGTGTGTGTGTGTGTGTGTGTGTGTGTGTGTGTGTGTGTGTGTGTGTGTGTGTGTGTGTGTGGTGTGTGTGGTGTGTGTGTGTGTGGTGTGTGTGTTATTGCCCTTTCAGACCTGCTCCCCTCAATGTGCTGGTCTTAGGTCAGGATAAGGATCCTGGTCACTTGTATCATCTCACGCAGCGCTCACATTACTGTGGCTGGGGGACAAGTTTGACTCTTGTACAACATCGACCTATCAGAGTTTCTCAAACGGGATAAACAACACAGCTGAATTTTGTGTTAATGTGCTTGTTAATACAAAGCTCGAGGGAAGCGCATGGGAAATAAAATCCACAACCAGATGGACACACACCAGGTTCTGCATTGTAAGTCAGGCCGGACCTGTATATACTGATATTGATTAATCAGCTGATAGCTGTATAAAAAATCCATTTGACAGTGATTCCTAAGATGTCATCAAACTATCATGACAATGAAATGTAACTGCTGCTGTAACTTTGATATTTGTGGTGTCTACCTGTCTGATGATACTCTGCAGACGCTTCGCTGTTCTGTGGTTAAATTCCAGTTCCTTCTGACACCTTCAGCAGCGCTATGCATGGTGGGAAATTACCCCAGTGACCATCAGAGTGCTGCTTATCCCAGTCGGCTGCTGTAAACGCTGCCACACTTCTTTGGCTTGAGCAAACATCTCATGAGACGTGGTGTAGGAGTTGTGATGTTATGATGTAATCTTCCACAGTAGCCTTGTTTTGATGAGAACTCAAAGAGAGCGAACCAGCGACTGGTTTTGATCAGGAAGCTGACACGTGCTTTAAATAGCAAACAGGAGGATTGTAGAAAGCATCTTCTCATTCAACATAACAGCTTGGTGCAGTAATGGGAGAGTACGACACAGAAACAAGCTCTGCAGACGTGTTAACGATGTAGGGAAGGTGATAGGCAAGACACACAAACTACTTAACAATATATCTGACCGAGCTGTGCACAGGAAGGATGGACACACAAACTGCAGATACATCACACCCACCACACTCAGAGTCTGAGCTGCCCAGAGGTCAACAAGAACATGTACAAGAAATCCATTGCACACAGGCAGAGAACACAGAACGACTGCATCAGGAAACACTGGTGGTTTTATAAGATGAACTCTCTGGTATTCCTGTAAACAAGCTGCTAATTTTCACTGTTGTCAGATGTATGTGTAGCGTATGGATTTGTTATCGTGTTGTGGGAGAAGCTAAAAACAAACTTTCACTCAGGTGGACGATAAAGTCAATCGGAGAAAATAAAGTTATGTTGGTTAGAAAAGCGCGTGCGGCACTGAGGTCACACACAGACACACAAACGCAGTTTGCTGTAGCTGCTCACTGAGGTTAATTCTTAGCGTATAAAAACAAACACAGAACACAACACACCCACAGACTGCCAGCACCGATGAACAGAGTCCAACTCTTATTGAGACTCCTTCCAAAACCTCCAATACATCCAACGCTTACTACTCCCACACTGCAATAATAAATAAAAACACTCCCAACAGACTCCGGCAGCACGATCGCATCTCTCCTTAAATGACACCACAGCACAACCTAATGCCTCCACTGCAGGAAGGGGATCTGCTGGTTTATCATCTGCCCCGGCAAGTTACATTTAAGGTTATGTAAGACTACAAGGAATTCAATTTAATACCTACATGTCAAGTCAATTTAGTGATTATTGACAACTCACAAACGCACCACGCTCCCTGACAGTAAAAAGGAAAACTTAAAGAGTGAAACTGAAGTTGGTCACATAGTCAGAGGAGGCAGATCCTGAACGCACACGCACACGCACGCACACACACACACACACACACACACACACACACACACACACACACACACACACACACAGTGATAGTCATACTCTGCCCTCTACTGGATGAAAATAACAGACAGCAGTTCTCCAACGTTTGTGGTGAATCATTGAATCTTTGTTTTTCTTCAGGTAAGGAGGAAACTGAATCAAAGACCAAACCATTCTCCCTTAACTTAGTTTTGACATAGTTCTGATGTGTTCCTTATCTGCATCTCTTCTGTTCCCGGGACACACAGTCCTCATAATCATGGTCTGACATCATGTACAGGCCCATTAGTAAAGGATGCATTGCCATCACTTCGGAGGCAGTTTGTTGAGACCATAATCAGTGAATAAAGTTGGACGACGCGTTTCTACTTCCACAAATTGCGAGTCGGCCTTCCCTGACAATCATGAAGTCTAAATGTAAAAAATAAAATTTCTATGCAAATCAACATTGGATTTTATTAATTAACAGTTTTTTTTTTAACTTACTTTTCATTGTACCAGCATCTTCCTCATCCTCATCCTCAGAGTTGATGACCATGGTTCCCAGCTGGAACTGCATGGTCCCGTCGTCGTGTTCGATCATGGTCCGTGCCGTACCGCCCAGCGAACCCACTAATGAGCCAGCGGACCGGATGGTTCCAGAGTCTCCTGACCCCGCCCGCACCATCGTCCCCTGGTCGACCTCGTCCTCATCCTGAAACACAGGCAGAAAGCCAAGTCTCCTTTCAAGAGGATGACACAACCTCTCCTGCCTTCCTTATAATTTCATGACTCCTCGTGTTTTTTACCGAATTGTCGTCATCTTCTGCGTCCAGTTCTCTCTGCTCCGCCTCCTCCTGTCTCTTCAGTTTGATCTCCATGGCGTCTGTGATCAGGGCTCTGAGGATGGAGCTGGGCTTGGCCGTCTTGATAAACGTATGCTGAAGGAGGGGGAGAGAAAGGACTGATGAGAAGAGGTATGATCCTACATGTTTTCCATTTTTCACACTCATTCAATTTGAATGGCTCTTACATGATAGATTTGATCTAAATGTATCATCTGTATCTGATCAATCATTTCCTGACAAATGCTACTACATGTACTATTAGCAAAAATAATTCAGCAGTGCCATAGAGTTACCTGTAACAGCTGAGTGGCAGTCGCCCTGTTTTCTGGGTTTTTCACCAAACACTGGCCAACAAAGTTTTGAAATGCCGGCGACCACAGATCCGGGTTCCGAAACGTTGGAGGAGGGTTGGTGGGAATCATGAAGATGGCCTGGAGGAGGAAATATAAATTCAGTCCACACAAACTCAATAAACCTGATATTCACTCTTCTTCAGTCGTTCCATCGTCAGGGGGGAGGTGAACCTCTCAACAGCTTAAAAAAACACTTTCTTTTGACCTCTCGCCTTTAAACACAAACACAGACAAAAGACACACTCCCTCACCCTCATTGGGTGTATGTCAGCATAGGGCGGCTTCCCCTCAGCCATCTCTATCGCTGTGATCCCCAGAGACCAAATGTCAGCCACGCAGTTGTAGCCGATCTCCTGTATAACCTCTGGAGCCATCCAGAACGGCGTGCCAATGACCGTGTTCCTCTTCGCCATGGTGTCCTGAGGAGAGAGCAGCGGAGACGTGACAGCTCAATATGCACGGTTTGATGAAAAAACCCTGCACTTCTTCCAGAAGCTATTGGGCCTTAACTGGTGAGATCCTACTTCCTACGGGAGTATTAGTCAAATATGAACACTGGGTAATGTGTGGAACTGATTGAGATAATTGTCAATTCATTCTCAGTTGAATTGCTCATGTAACACTTTGGTGTACGGTACCCGTTTATATTTCCCATTAACAAAGTCACCAAAACTAGTAATTAATAGTTTTCTAATAAACAGAAAACCTCATCCTCGTGCAATCCTCCTGTGCCACTGCACTCTGTTCATGTGCTTTCTCGTGTACCCATCATATTCTCTCTGTAGTGAGAGGTGTACTTTACGGGCACATCTCTTTATTTGATCCTTGTTTTCTTACTGTGAGTTGTCCGGCAACACCGAAGTCGGCCAGTTTGGCGTGACCCTCCGTGGTCAGCAGGATGTTTCCTGCTTTAATGTCTCTGTGGATCTTTCTCATGAAGTGAAGATACTCCAAACCCTTCACAGTCGACTGCAGGATGGTGGCTATCTCTTCTTCTGTTAGCTACACGTGCACACGCACAGAAAGGAAAGGGCATCAGCCAAAACAATCTTTGTGTCTTTATGCTGCTACATAAAGAAAATCCAATGCAGTAACAATTACACACACTATGTAAACTGTGTGTGTGTCTTTGAGTATTACATTACCGTCTTGTTGCGTATTCTAATGATATCAGAAACTGATCCGGCCCCACAGTATTCCATGACGATCCACAGGTCTCTGTTCTTGAAGTAGCTGCCATAGTAACTCACTACATGTGGACTGAACACACACACACACACACACACACACACACACACACACACACACACACACACACACACACACACACACACACACACACACACACACACACACACACACACACACACACACACACACACACACACACACACTTTTTTAAATTTCAACTTGTTTGATATGTTTTTAGTGCCATCCTGAAAATGAAACAACAGTCATAGTTTGGTAGAAAGTGAAAAGTTAAGACCTACGAACACGTATTATTATTACAAATGACTGTGTGATAGTAAATCTTTCATAGACAAATGGCACTATTGCCGTTTCCCCTCACAAGTTTTGTGACAGCAGTCTTTTGGTGCGGAGGAGCGGAGGGTCTCAAAAAACAAACCTGATAACAGACAGTTTAAGATTCTTGTTTCCACAGAAGTTCAAACCATTAACAGCTCATTCTGGACAAAAATAGATAAACACGGCGAGTTTAAAGCTGCCTGAATTGCACATTATCAAACATATACTCAAGTCATAGAATTTGAAACCTAAAGAATATACAAGAACCCAAATCTTTAGCAGCAAAAGCATTATGTAAGATTAAGGAAATCTATAATTCACAATAGTACCTGTTACACTGCTGCATGATGGATATTTCCTTAATTATCTCCTGAAGATCAGACTCCACAGGAACCTGTTTGATGGCTACGATCTCCCCCGTCTCTTTGTAATTGGCTTTAAAAACGCAGCCGTAGGACCTGCAGAGACACAGATGTTTCAGGTGTTCCCTGTGAGTGAGGACGTGACCAACCAAACCTGCTCAGGAGTCAAAAGTATGTGAGACAAAATGTGTGTTTTTGTCAGACAGCAGCTGTAAATTTTCTGTAATTTCACAAAAGCAACACAAATCAAATGAACTATTCAGCCACGTGTTCACATAGACGACAAGATGTGTGGGGAACATAATTTTGGTGTCAGGTGTCATTACTTCCTGTTTGGTTTTGGTCATTTTCACACATCTGTTTTTTATCTGACCTGCTTGAATCAATAAAAAGGCAGAAAACACTGTGAACAACTTAAAACTCAACTGGTGTGTAGTTTAGTCACATTAAACGCCAGTGGTGGCTGAGGATTGTGTTACACTCCAGGATTAAATGAACAAACAAAAAGTAAGAAACACACACACAGTGTCAATCAGCAGCTCAGAACAGGAAGTGTGTTGAGACACAGGAAATGAAGAGGCAATGTTTATGTTGATGGTAGGGGGGAGGAGCTTCATGTCAACAAGGAGGAGGCAGATAGGGCAGAGAGAGATGGAGGGGGCGATAGAGAATGAGCGGAGGAGAGAAAATGGAAAGAAAAGTTCAAAACGACAAAGATCTGCAGACTGAGGTGTGGAAACACATCTGTCAGGACGGCGTGGTGTTTCTGTGACGTCTCTGAGCGACGACTCACCCTTCACCCAGCTTCTCCAGCACATCGAACACTTCCTCCGGCTGCTTGGTGAGATTGTCCTCGCTCAGCTTCTTCAGCTGCCTGCAGAGACAGAGCGACAGAGACGTGAAGCAGCAAACAAGACGCTGTCAACGTTAAACTGAAACCTTTTCACGTAGATATTTCAGGTCAGGGCTTCAAATAATGATAACTTGAAGGTACCGATACGTCAGAAGAAGGAAAAGAGAGGGAGTGTGGGAGGAATCTTAAACACTGGGGCTCAGTCCCAGAACATATGAAAATAACTACCAATGTATTTAAAGAGACACAAAGAGATCCAGTAAGATCAGCACTTGTTTCAACCAATGGTGACATATTCATCTCTCGATTTAACTTCACAGCACAAAACCCACAAATAATCACTTTATAAAAAGGTAAAAAAAAACAAACTTCAAAGTCTGAATTAGTTCAAACAATCTGAAACGGTTTCATCTCAATCTCTTTCCTCATCACCTTTTCTTTTTAAGAACTAAATTTCATCATTATCATCATTACAGAATTAGGCAATTACATTTTATGTCTATATAGAACTATAATATCCCGTTTGACTGGAGCAGCAAGTCGTGTCGCTGAAAACACACCACGAGTGACATTATTTTGTGAATCCCCAAAACATCCCCATTGACTCATAGTGGAACAGTGACTAATAACTCTGTTCACGAATTAGAAAGCGACAAAAACAGTTTATGTGTCGCGGCCTATTTACACTGATGTGTTTTAGTATTTTTTTGAGGCACATCTGAGAATAGAAACAGTCCAAATATTAATAAGGATTTAGTCAGTTAGTATCACCAACAGCTATTTTCTATTAGTTTCTATAAACAGACTGTGTGGATCTAATAAAATCAGAAGCAATATTAAGATGATTGTTTTGGGTGAACTGTAACTCACACTCTCTCTCTCTCTCACACACTCACACACTCACACACACACACACACACACACACACACACACACACACACACACACACACACACACACACACACACACACACACACACACACACACACACACACACACACACACACACCTCTCTGATGTCTGATAAGTCAAAAGACAAAAATAGTCCGGAACAAAAACAGACTCAGAAATGTCCTGGATGCAGCCGGCGACAAACCGATCAGGATGATTACAGGAAGACGGGAGGAAATATCAAAGTTAAATATCAAAGACATGAGGCCACACTGCTCCGCTGTCTGATGTCTGTTCTGTGTTCCAAAGACTTTTGAGTGAATGTGTTGAGGCTTTCATTTAATATTTAATTTAAGACCTTCTGTTCCTGGACATCCTGCTGATGTCCTCATCCGTTACTGTTATTGTTGTCTAATGTGTACATGTACTGCTTGTTAGGTGTTGCTGTTGTGTGTTTCACGGGACGTGGTTTGTAGACGTGATCACGGACAGACAAACACCGACGCTACCATGTGGTCAAACTGTAATGAGTCCTTCTCCTTTATCTGCTGATAAAAGACCTGCTTTGTCAGTGAGTCTGTGACTTTCTTTCTTTAACCCCCCTGGACTGGATTTTAAACTCTGCGCGGCCACCAGCCAAACTGTCCAGAGCTTCCACTTCAAGCCACAAGCCACAGGAGACAGTTAAATAAGCACTGAAACGATGATCTACTGTAACAGCCCATAATCTGCTTCTCAAGTCGACTCTGTGAACTTCTGCAAATGTATGTGTGCATATCTGCAGTGGCTTAAAGTACAGAACACGCCAAATATTTACACTGCTATATTTAAAATGCCCCATGCTTTCCCTCAGCTCTTGTTTTCTTATTTTTCAAGTTTCCGCGTCTATTTTTGAAAGGAACGCAGTCACAGTTCAACAGATCTGCCTCCTACATTCAGAAACAACTACTGCTTATTGTGTTGTTCTTCTACGAGTAGGGAACCAGCAACAGACTTACCATATTGAATAGTAGAATATCACTATTTAGCTTAAACCTCCACCAAGGCCCAAAGGTTAAATTCAGTCAAGCTGCGTCAAATTGCACACACAACACACAACACACAACACAACAAAGACGACACAGAAGTTATCGACTGATATATTTCTATGCTGGTGATGCTGGATATAACCTGCAGTGCCTGTTCATTTAAAACAACTTCTGGTTATTATTGGGCAGTTAATATCTAAATTAAGAGGAGTAAACTAATATTGAAACAAAATGTACTTAAAGCTAATACAGTCACTGAGGAGCCTCTCAGATGAAACATGAAGGTTTTAGCGGAGGACAAACTGAATACGTAGAACATCAACTGAAAACCTCAGTCTTACGTCAGTTGAATGAGGAAACAGTGGACGAGCGAATGGACACGATAACAAGTGAGCTGTGTGTGTAACGAGCGTCCTCCTGATAAGTGGATAGAAAAGGAACAAGTCAGTTCCTACTGTCAAACAGGACACATAACTTTTACTCCACTCTACTCTTTAATGTCTATTTGCAGATGTTGTATTTACAACACTGTACTTAAAACAATCAGAAGCCAAACTGTGACACACAACTGAAAGGCTGAAAACTCCATCCGGCAGAGTTGAACCTGTTCCGTGTTATCAACCAAAGCATCAGTCTATGTTTCTGCCACAAAACCAGCTCTGTGGTGACGGACGCGTTTGGCGCCTGTCAGCAGAGGAACAACCCACCACACACTCAACTGATGCACATGAATGACTGCGTCTGATTCCACACTGAGCCGATGTGCTCGGACTTATCTGAGATTAAAGCAGCTACTACAAGATCAACAAGTGGAGCTAATGCATTAAACTGGATCAGCGCAGATTTGAAAGTGACAAATCCTGAGGTTTGACACAACAGATCAAGAAAACACCGGCTCAAGCTCAATGTGTTATAGATTTTGTTTTATCTGTTCGTATCTATTTCAGTCCCAGAAACCAGTAAGAAGCAGTTTCATTTCAATAAAGGGCTGATTAACCTTATTGACAATATAAAATGTCAAAAAAATACATTTTATATTTTCCTAGAATTCAAATTGACATCCTCGAATGTCTACAGTTCCAAAGATGTTTCAGTGAACATTGATGTGATGGGAAAAAAGGGACTAGAATGATCATTTAAATTCAAAAACAGCTCATTACAGTGACTCATTACAGGATGAGTGCTCAACACTAGCCTCCAGTTGTGCATCTACAGGAGTTGTAGTTGTTATTAAATGTGTTATTCTACATAAATGTTGTTTATAATATATCACCAGGAATCCCCAGGAAATGTCACTTCAACTCAAACCCTCCTGTCTCTGCTTACACATGTTCTGTCTGTTTCATTCAAACCCGCTCACTGAAGGCTTTAAACATGTGGAACAGATTTAAGTGTTAAATGTTAAATTAGTTATATTCACAAACACATGGATAAACTATATTCTAATCCGTTCACTGAAGGTTTTAAACACGGTGAACAGTCCTCGTGTCTTTACTCTGACTACATGTTGTGTGAACGTGTACTTGTTCCTCTTCGGGACTCGGGGTTAGATGTAGTGTAACGAGCGGGAATCGAACTGAGTCCCGAGGCAGCAGAGGAACGAACCAGTGGAAACTGAGCAGAGGCAGCGAGGAAATACAACGAAGTGAAGACAAAAGAAGGTCCGAGTGAACAACGTGAGGAGTGAGCAGCACCAGCAGCAGCTCACTCCACCCGGGCTGGGCTCTTTACCTCCGGGGGTGATTCCTCATCTGCACCTTGTTCTCCATGGTTCCTCCTGGTTCCTCTGGTTCCTCCTGGTTCCTCCTGGTTCCTCTGGTTCCTCCTGGTTCCTCTGGTTCCTCTGGTTCCTCCTGGTTCCTCCTGGTTCCTCCTGGTTTCTGCTCGAACTTCAGACTCGCGGAGCAGCTGTGCTAACGCTAACAGCGGACAGCTAGCAGCGGGTTCGCCCGCTCACACACACTCACTGCCGCGGGTTCAGAGACACAGCAGGTCCGCTCATGACGCCCCGACACTCGGCTCAGTCGGTGAACACACTCCGGTCCGCTGCCCGGTGCTGCCCGGTGCTGCCCGCCCGGTTCATCCTGCTCTTCTTCAGCCCAGCTCGACTCGGTGACACTCGGTGAGAGGAAGACACAACCCGGAAGAGAAGAGGAAGCGGGGCGGTGCACACAAAGCCTGCAGTACGACTCAGCGGCGAGAGGGGGCGCTACACACACGGGCCCGCTTACATTTAATGAGAATAAAGTCAGGATATTAGTGAAATAAAGTAATTTAATCAAAATAAAGTCAGGATATTAGTGACATAAAGTAATTTAATCAAATTAAAGTCAGGATATTAGTGAAATAAAGTCATTTAATCAAATTAAAGTCAGGATATTAGTGAAATAAAGTAATTTAATCAAATTAAAGTCAGGATATTAGTGAAATAAAGTAATTTAATCAAATTAAAGTCAGGATATTAGTGAAATAAAGTAATTTAATCAAATTAAAGTCAGGATATTACTGAAATAAAGTAATTTAATCAAAATAAAGTCAGGATATTACTGAAATAAAGTAATTTAATCAAATTAAAGTCAGGATATTACTGAAATAAAGTAATTTAATCAAAATAAAGTCAGGATATTAGTGAAATAAAGCAATTTAATCAAATTAAAGTCAGGATATTAGTGAAATAAAGTAATTTAATCAAATTAAAGTCAGGATATTAGTGAAATAAAGTCATTTAATCAAATTAAAGTCAGGATATTAGTGACATAAAGTAATTTAATCAAAATAAAGTCCGGATATTAGTGAAATAAAGTCATTTAATCAAAATAAAGTCAGGATATTAGTGAAATAAAGCAATTTAATCAAATTAAAGTCAGGATATTAGTGAAATAAAGTAATTTAATCAAATTAAAGTCAGGATATTAGTGAAATAAAGTAATTTAATCAAATTAAAGTCAGGATATTACTGAAATAAAGTAATTTAATCAAAATAAATTAATTTAATCAAAATAGTAATTTAATCAAATTAAAGTCAGGATATTAGTGAAATAAAGTAATTTACTCAAATGAAGCTGTCACATTGTTCATCTTTATACAGTCTAAGGTCCAGTGTCCAGGATTTATCTATGTGTAAAATAATAATCCTAATTATGTTTATTAGCACATCGTCACATTTAATGAGATGAGAATGAGCCCTTTGTATCTACCACATTTCAGATAAGTAATAACTAATCAATTGTCAATATTAGTTATAGCACATAAGTCACAGTTTCAGTAATACTGGATTGCAGGTTATTTAATAGAAACTTTATAAAAGCACGAGACAATGATCAGAGAACTTTTACATTAATAGAATAGTTTATTGAGAGGAACAAAAGAGAAAAGCGAAGTTCACATCTGATCAGTAATTTACATCAAAGAGAAGGAACTTCATCCTCGGACCAGGAACCAATGACGGGGAACTAGAGCTGGAAGAAGAAAACATAACGCCACAATTATAAATTGTTCTTAATGTTTTTGGAACGACCTGTGATTTATCCAATATTATGTTTTTATAATGTCGCAGAAGAATATTTAATGTTAAAAAGATGAAAGGACTCACAGTGGTTTCACTCTCCTGAGGGCCGCACACTCTCGAAGATGCCAGCCTCCCTCATGGCGTTGAACTCCTTGACTGAGTCGTACTTTTTGTAGAAATCAGCGTAGGCCTGTTTCCTGGGCTCTGTCACTGTGTACTGCAAGAAAATAAACATTTTATCCACAGTGTCAATCAAAACATCTCAGTAAATGGAAAGAGATTGAAAATGTCAGAATCGAGTTTCGGTGATTCATTTTGAAGGATGTAGCCGTGTGTGTGTGTGTGTGTGTGTGCGCATGCTCACCTTGAACAGTATCGCAGCCCCCATAGCCAGAGCGAAAGAGATGGGCAGGTGAAACTTCAGGCGCTTTGCCAGCATCCCCCTCATCAAAGGCTTTGGCAGAGACATGGTGGATCACCTGCAGAGAAGAGGAGGCACCGGTAAAACTCTAAAATCAGATCTGATTGGTGAAGACATGAAGGTACAGTCTCATGTCTTCTCTTACTGCGTGAGAAAGGGATGCACTGGGATCAGGTGACATTACGATACTGACTCAAATAACTGGATCATGGATCTGTTCAGTGGTGTTCTATGTTTGTGTGTGTATAATACATAATAGTCACCATTTGTAAGGCACTTATCTAAACAAAGGAGCAGTGGGATGGAGCTGAAAGCAAATCACTCTCATCTTGTAATTCTACAGCTGCTTGCGTCATCTACGAATCCAATGTCTACAGTGACCTTTGGCATCATGGACACTTGGAGGTCAAACATGTTTAATAAAGCTCAGAGTGGTTTCAAGCTAAATCTGATCAATATTCTGGTGTTTAAAATGTCTGGTGAACATTTTTGACATCTTCCATTTTATTTGACTCTATTTTAATTTGTACATGTCCTTTGTAAAAAAAAACTGAGTTGCCTTGTTGCCATGGAACAAACTGAGTCTTGTGCTTGTGGGATAATCTAGTCCAGTTTGACGGGTCTATGTGAAGTGGTTTTAGATCTGGATCTGGTCCAAAGTGGTTTACGTGAGTGAGATAAGCTTCAATGAGCAAAATGCATTTAACAAAGTGGGATTTCAAACATTGACGAGACTTTAAGTGAAATGACTGACACCATCATCACAAGTTTGGATTTGGTCCAGATGACGTCTTTTCTATTTAATATTACTGTAGTTTCAGTTTGCTGAACGCAGCTCATATAAACACACACGAGCACACGTGTTAGCTTCAGCAGGAGCTGTTAAATATAATGTCAATATAACGATATTAAACAATATATAAAACACAACCAGTCCACCAGCTGAGCTGCAGGGTCAAATCCGCGTGATGCCACTGGGACGTTCCAGGCCTCGACTCTCTGTGTGTTCACAGTTTGACTCGACACTGGTATTAGAGGTGAAACACGTTAATACAACAAATCAATCTAACGTCAAACGTTCATTGTGTAACGCGAAGTGTCGGTAGAACGACAGCGCGACATAACGTTGGCTAGCTCGGGGAAGCTAAGTGCTAACGAGCCGCAGACGTTAGAGGAAAGAGGCTGGAACTAAAGGCACGGGTCAGATCCCGGTGCCAGGGTCTAGTTCGTGAATCAAAAGGCTACAACGTGGACCCAGAAGAGAGTCTGAACCGGTTCAGATGGAGGAATACTCACAGGTTGGACTCACGACCTTCACTTAAACCGCTAACACACCGTTTCTCTACCGGAAGAGCTGCTACTGGAGCCGCAGAGGGACAAAGCAGGTACCGGAGAAAGCGAAGCGAGGCGAGTTGAGGACATGAGGAAGAAGGACAGGATTCAAACTCTATATATTCACATTTATATATATATATATATATATATATATATATATATATATAGTATATAAACACACACATATATATATATAAAACACAAGTTCTATCTATATAAACTAAATCTACCATATATCTAATGTGATAACCCGGATATAAAACAAGAACAACAAAGATAAACAATTAAAGTTGATATGATCGAACGTGTAACGACTTTCTGTTGCTTTTTTCCATAACGCTCCGCCATAACGCCTTTTTTGTGCAACTGGTATATATTGTATACTGGTATATATACAGTTTCACAAAAAAGGCGTTGTTGTACTGTTCCTAGAAAACAAAATAAATAAATATATATATATATAATATATAATATATATATAATATATATATATATAAATAAATATATATATATTTATTTATATAAAAAAACAATATATATATATATATTTATATATATATATATATATATATATATATATATATATATACTATAATTGTATAGTAATTTATAATTCATAGATTGATTGCTCCTTCAGTTCCCACTTTTGTCCACAAGGTGGCAGTATTGTACTGCTCACCTTGAGCTAATGTTGTGATCTGACCAGAATATTATTATTATGATGATGATGATGATGATGATTATTATGATTATTATTATAACCATAATTATCATTATTTATATCTTCTATCACTCTATCTATCTATCTTCCTAAATTGTTATGATGTTTTTTGAGAAAAGATTAATTACATTTTTATTAATTTTACATTCATATATGTATATTTGTCTTCGTTTCCAATATGTCATAATGTTGAAAGTTGGAAAATGGCGGGCTTCCTGCTGCGTTGTTCAAATTGCACCTCTAGACCTTTTGTCTGGTCATGATACACCTGGGCTACGATTTTTGTGAAGATCGGTGAAAGCTAACTGTGGGGGCTTTTCCTTAGATGGCCCTGTTGAGCCATTTTGCCACGCCCATTTCAAATGACTCCAGAATACAATTACTTTTTTGGGTTTTGAATTTCCTGCAAACTTTGGTATGAATTTGAACATGTCTAGGCCCTGAAAAAGCCCCAAAAGGGAAATACAAATCCTTCGGAATACAATAGGGCCTCCCACCGTCGGTGGTCGGGCCCTAATAAACAGAAACATATGATTGTTATATACAAGTAAGTAGGAGGCGAACATATACACACATAAAGCAACTTCAAATTGGCTACACACATATTTGTCTGTATACAAATCAAACAGGAAACGATGAGTCACGGTGTGGAGGGGGTATAAGGATCCTGGAAAGAATACTGAGTAACTTTAAGTGCTTACAGTAGGTAAATAAACACCTTATATTTATGCTTATATTTTTTTACAATGTGAAAATGTGCAAACCAAACAACTTGTAGTTACACAGTCTGACCACAAGAGAGAACCAGAACAACACTGAACTGTCTCCTTCAGAGGTTTGAATGAATCTTTCAATGCAGAAATCCAGAATGAAGAAATGAAGCCAAAATAACTCAGACACCGGCATCTTGTGCAGTGAGATCAGAGGTCAGAGGTCAGAGGTCAGAGGTCAGAGGCGTGGTATCAAGGTCCCACTCAGACATAAGCTTGACCAATCAGTCTCAGCTGTCAATCATCACGTCTCAGCCTGTTTTCATACCATCAAATAACTGATTGAAACCAAACTGATCAGAAACACTTGAACAAACATCAGAGAGAGAAGAACGACCTGAAACGACAGAAAACATTTAGCGTCTACTTAAATTGTTTTGTTTGGTGCATGTGACATCTACTAACATGGAGGAGGCGGGTTTATGACCTCTACTGCAACCAGACACCAGGGGGCGAGCAGGGCGCTTTGGCTTCACTTTTGGGAGCCATCATGTTGTCAATCTTTATTAACAGAATGAGACACAGTCACAGGTCCAATTCTGCAGACACTTGACACATACTAAAATATGTTTATGAACTATTATTGAAATGTATGAGGCAGCATTTATTCTAAAGGAAAAGATTCCAGAAGTAACTGTTACCTATGATCGTCGTCACCAGTGAACGGCTGAGAGAAGGAGCAGTGACACTTTATTGACAAATTTTATTGTACAAAACAAACTGTTTACAGTTGAGTGGACAAGCTTTGAAACACATATGCAGTAAATCCAAAAAACATTTTTAAACCTGTAAAAAAAAGTGTAATTTGTTACTGTTTTCAGTATCGTTCAACACAAACCACACAAAACACTGAGGGCAAAGGTCAAAACAAACACTCAGGTTCTCTTCCATAAAGTGCATTTTAATAAGACTTGCATTCTGACAAATAAACATGTGACGTCTCAACCTGTGAAACCTGCAGAGGCTTCATATATCAAACTGTATCAACAGCTGACTCACGATCATCATCAGCCACCACTGTTTCAAATTCTCAAGTCGAGTTTGATCAACACCAGTAATACGTGTTTTTAAAGGAATAGTTTGACATTTTTTGGGAAAATACTCATTTACTTTATTGTGAAGAAGAAAGAAACCACTGTCTGTCCCTGATTGACTCAACTTTAAATCACTTCAGGGTCTTGAACCAGGCAACTTGTCGGACACATTTCCAGTTCATGAAACAGGACGGTCTCTCATTTCATGATTTAGTTGTTCCTGTAAACATAGTTAGAGTTTTCTTAGATCTTTTCTTGTCCAATCTCGTACCTTGTTACTTTCGTATTGACTTAAACATCACACTCAAATATCCAGTCATCAACCTACACACCTTTCATTGAATTTTATTTCTTTGTGTCTTCATGAACTCCTGGTCAACCAGTTCATTCCTCAGACTGGAAGCCTCCTTGGTGTGAGGACATGTATCATCCTCCAATTGTGATTGTCTGACAGAGAGAAGGTCCACCTGTTCCACCTGAAGCCAGAAAAGTCAACATCACAGGACCTTCTGCTCTGCATCACCTCTTCTTTTCATGTTCTCCTCTGGGGCTTGTGAGAAGCACAAGCGACTTTGTTGGTCTCTGCATTTTAGTTTCCTTCAAAAAGTGCGACACTGTTAGAGAGGGAGGTTTCACTGCAGTGGAAGACGGTGATACGATCTTCTGTCAACAGACAATCACAAAAGCAGAATGACCCCTGGTTCCCAAACAGAAGGAATCTCCACATGTGGGAAAAGGTAAACAGGGGATTAACCTCGAGAAAACAACCTGCAGAGACATGTTGAAGTCGAGATGCTCCAAAGTCAGAAAGGTCTGTACCATGTAGCTGCCATGGGAGCTTCTCATCAGATGGTGGAAAAGCTTTGGTACGAAGGATTAGTGGCGTTCACAGATACTTTGACGCCTACTTGGTGCCATCGTTGGCCAGAGAAAGTCAGCAGGGTTTCACCCTCTTGCTGATTCTCAGTTTTCACAATAATTTCTGTCACCTTTTACGTGTAAAAACACTTTGAACGTCTGTTTGGAGCAACTGGCTCCATCAGTGACGGTTAACGGTTCAACCCCCGCCACCGACTGTGTGAACGCCTTTGATTTCCAAATACCCCTTGGAATGAACTGGTTCTTTTTGAGCATCACATTTACGACCCTCGTGGATCTCGTGCAGGTTTACATAAAACAACTCATCCGGCAAAACTTTCAAACCACGTTTGTGACTTGTGTGGGCTGTACCATTAAGGTTGTGATTCTCACTGTCTGCTAAAGTCAGGTTTGTACCCTTGTGGATGCAAGAAGTGTTGTTGTAAGCGGTCGAAGTGTCCTATCAAGGTAGTGGACTTAGGGGTCGGACTGTAGAGTCACACCATCTTAACGGTATATTGGAGGGGTGCCATTGGGTTGTTCCATCATGAAGGCGGAGGGGTGCTGCTAGAAGTCGTAGGGTCGAACCATCATGGAGGTGGAGCGCAGAGAGTAGCTCGGGCCTCTGAAGTGGTGCCACTTGATACCGTTAAGCTTCCTGATGTTGTGGCCGATGGTGTAGTAGATTCCGTTCAGGTTGGAGAAACCACAGGCGTCGAACCACCAACCTGACGGAGAGAGAGACAGATACAGAGAGGGATGTGCACAGGGACTTTTATCCATAACTTAATTTAGACCCTGGTCCAAGCAGTGAAACACTTAAACAACAACGTGTATGTATTCAATTTCTTTATTTGGTGTGATTTACGAGAGAGAGAGAGAGATGTTGTTTATTCACTTTCATTATGCTGCATTTTGACGATGCCCTAAACATGTGATTTGTGTTTATTCGCGTCCATCACGTGAATCAGGAATAAACACAACCGGTAAGTGCTGCAAACGCAAATGTTGCGTCCATCACGCCGTGTCAAGTGAACCAATTGTGTGATTTGTAATGTCCAGGGCGAGAGACGAGATACTCGCATCTAATCGCGTCTTTGTATCGACTTTGTATGAAATCTTGACGTGTGAAAATTCTGCGACATTAGACTCAATCATTTATTAATCTTTGTGGCTCCACCCGATGAGATCACAGGTGAATTGGGACCTTTGTCTTCCCCTTAGTAAGAGCTCAGCAGGAGATGGTCCAGGTCAGACTCGCTAACAACCACTGGAACATGTGGGGGACATTCAGACGAGGGGCGGAGCTGGTTGAACTTTACCTCCAGTGAGCATCAGGGCACATTTGCAGTGGTCGCAGTTGTCGTTGTCCTGGTCTCGGGTGCTGAAGCTGGTCCTATGGGTGTTCAAGCTGCTCTGCCTCCCTGCTGTGCCGCTGTAACCTCTCAGATACAACCTGAGAGACAGGAGGCAGGGGCGGGGTGGAGAGTAAGTACTGTGCTTCATTACATTACATTACATTACATTACATAGATAGATAGACAGACAGACAGACAGACAGACAGACAGACAGACAGACAGACAGACAGACAGACAGACAGACAGACAGACAGACAGACAGATAGATAGTGGTGAAGTTTAACTGTCACTCACCTGTACTGCTGCCTCTCACTGGTCAGCGTAAAGCGGTCGTACTGGGAGTGGGCAGGGTTTCCCTCCCAGTCTTTCAGGTCCACCCTTAGAGAGTACTGACCCTGACTGGTCAGCAGGTACAAAACTTCATTACCCAACCAGTGCTCTCCCAACAAGTCCCCGAAACCCTGCAGAGTAGATGATGGGCACGAGGGTGAGGTGCGATGCACGAACAGATCTTATTCTAAATTTTGATTCAATGCTCCCATTAGAGAAACCCACCATCTTGTACTCCTTCCAGCTCCTCTGGAAGTCCACACTGCCGTTAAACCGTCGCTGGAAAACCGTCCAACCTCCACCGCTCGTCTCCATGTCGCAGTACACCTTCAGGAGAAGATGGGTACTAAAACTTCAAATTTCAAATACTACGGCAGTGTCCATTGTTTGGAATGGGCTGTTTGCTTTGCCTGGGGTGATGCTGGTTGCAGTTTATCTTTCTGAAACTGGTCAGTTTTCATGAACGTGATCCCAGCCGCCGCTGCTTCTACAGAGCACTGATTGGCTGTTTATTAAAAGTAAAATAGTACCGAACGTATCACGTATTCGACACTGCACTTCCTTTGGCCTTGAACAACACGTGTCAAGTGTGAAGGCGATTGGATGAACGTTCTCGAGATATGAGAGACACGGACAAACAGAGATTTCTGGAATAATTCGGTCGATGTGTTGAAGTATTATGGCTTGATACAGAGTCAGTGTGGAATGTGTTCTGGTCCATTCATTGGTTCTGATTCTACCACAACGTTGACTCACACTGATCGACATAACTGAATTTAGACATTACCTGCACAGGTTGAGTCCTGTTGCTGATGAAGATGTGATACACTCCGCTGACAGAGTGACCGGCCTTGTAGGCGTCTGCACAGTCCCTCCATATCTGGTTCCCAGGAGGTGACGCTACACACACACACAACAAATACAGTGAAGACTCATGGGTGTGTGAGTATGTTGTGTCTTTGTGAGCATAAACCTCAGAGAGCAAAGACATTTTGGCCGTTCCTCACATTTCTTTAAAGACTGGGTTATAAGGTTTTGATGTTTAAGGTTAGGTAAGGGGTTAGAGAACACATTAGGGAATTTGTGTGTGTATACCTGTAGTACTAGCCACCATGTTAATGAGTGTGTGGACAGACGCCATCAGCTGAGCCTGCTGCCTCTGCAGAGCCGTGTTGTTGCTGCTGGCGACTCTCAGCTGCCTCTCTAAAGACTCGATGGCCGTCATCTGAGTCCTGACAACAGACTGAGAGAAAAACATTTTCTTTTTCTTCTTTGTTCGGGTAATTGACGGATGGCAACCAACGTCAAGGTGCGTCACCGCCATCTACCGTGTTGGTGCACCGTTCCGGCAGGTACTGCAACACCAGGTCGATGTGGAGAGGACGGAGCAAGCCCCTATTCCATCTCCCTGTTCCAAACGTCACTCGATTTTCTTTTGTTTAACAGCTCTGATTTCATTGTCTCCAACAACAATCCTCATCTGCCTCTGTTCCTTTTAATCACCTTTGCCAAGGATGTTATGTTTTCTCCTCTGACCCATTCCATGTCCTCCCACCGAGTTTCATGGTGATTTCAAACAAACTACCTAAAACATAACCTCCTTGGTTTTGTCTTAAGTTTGTTTTGAGTGTACACTTCTCAGCCAGCTTCATTAAAGTAGTATGAATCAATAGAAACTGATCAGATCTGTATAGTTTTACATTGAAGAGCTCATGCACTCATCATCTCGTGCACTGAAATCTGTGTCTTGTAAATGTAAAATACTTGGTCTGAATGAATCATTTGTCTGACGTGTACCTGCAGTCGGCTCTTCTGCTCCTTCATGTCCTCCAGCTCTCCTCTCTGCCGAGACTCCAACATCTGAACTTTACTCTCCAGGTGACTGAAAACAGAGAATTCGATAAAGGTCTCGCAGCAAACTGATTTTGAACAGAATTTAGAATCAGTCCCTCAGAAACATGCAGATATTTTGCTTTTCTGAACGATCATTCACGACCGAAGAGTCAGACACACGTGAAACCTGCAAACATGCAGCACAGACGCACTGTCCTGTATCACTAAGATAAAAGCAATCTAGGAGATGTAGGAAATCTGCAGGTTGTAGGAACACCAAAAGGTAAACTACCGTATGTCATAGAAACACAACTCCTAGAATTCTTCAGATTAGACATTTACATTTAAAGTTTGTAAGTATCTTCAGAGGGAGGAAGCAAATCCAAAATATTTGCAGCAAATCTGTCTGTAATGGTCCTGGGGTTATAACTCCTGGTCGAGGAGCCGTAAAACAACAAAATAAAGTTAATAACCTTCTTTCTGCCAGAGCAGATATCGCTGCAGCTGAACCAGAAGAGCAGCTGCTCTCAGCCAGGGGCGGACTGGGACTCCTTTCCAGTCCACGCGTTTCACGCAAAGCACCAGACCTCTGATTTTGTAGGCTCACCCTATTTGTTGATTACCAGAGTAGTAAACAAGTAGGAGACGCTGTAACTCACTGTCCTCTGCGAACCTTTCATCTTTGTAAAGGGCCATAAGAATGAAACTGCCATGATACAATATCTTTAACTTTAATATCATTTCCCATCCTGATCTGCAATTATTTACTCCACTCATTTGTTAGGTTTAGTAACACTGCTCCCTGACACATAATGTCCAAACTGCTCACAACGCTTTTCCAACCACAGGTTCAATTTCTGCTGAAGAGTAATTGACAAGTGTCGGACACGACCTCCCGTTGTTCTCGCGTGTGCACATGTGTCATGTCGTGGTTTTGTCTACGAGTGACATTGTTTGACATTAGCGGTGAGTCCGTGGTCATATTGAGAGCTGAAACGCGTTATCAGCTCCTGCCTCCAAACACTTCATCATGCTGACCCGCACATGAACGAGGAAACACCTTTTACTGGGATGTGGACTGATGGGGAGTCACTGATCGCTGTGGTGCTGCGGTCTGTACAGTGTGTGTGTGTGTGTGTGTGTGTGTGTGTGTGTGTGTGTGTGTGTGTGTGTGTGTGTGTGTGGAACACAAGCAAACTCATTAGAACAACACCGGTAACCATGGTGCTGATATGCCAGTGCTGACAATAACTGTGATATTTTCAAAATTAAATAATGACTTCATGATAATTACACACAAGTACCAAGTATAAATATGTACAATATTCATTTATGTGTCTTATTCTTCTTTGAGGTTTAACGGCAGCTGGCACTATTACTTTTGAAGATCAAAGGTATCCAAGTTGATACCTGCCTTTCATTTGAAAGCTCATAGACAAAAGCCTTTGGGTGATGAAAACTTACTGTACAATTAGAGTGTGAAACAGTCACCTGCCAATATTGCAGACAATTTTAGACAAGAATTCATGGGTAATGTTCAACAATAGTGACCAGGATGAAAAAGCAAAACATTTGCAAGTCTGGAAAATGGAACTCTGACGAAAAGGAGGTAAAGAATGAAAAGATCAAGTCTCTGTCAGACATGGTTCAATTTCTCTCTGCCGAGCTGAAGAAAGAGTCCGTCCAGCATCTGCTGCTGAAAGATAAGTTGCAAAAACAAGCAGATTCCCATCTGCAGCACTTTATGATATGGAAACGGTCCCTTAAAGAGGCCAAGAGTTGCCACTTGAAGGACACGGAGGGCAGTACAGCAACCGACCTTGACCTTAAAGCTGACGAAGAGCTCTATCTGGACCTCCTGGAGGGAAATTACCAGGCTCTCCATCAGCCTGGAAATAGTGACAGATTACAACAAGTCTCTGACAAAAAAGGAAGAGGATCTTTCTGCTGATCTGCAGACGGACCGAACCTAGACACTGGAGCTGAAACATCAGCTGCAGAAACAACACAACGCTCATCACGACGATCTTCAGGTAATAAAATGGGCCAATATTAAGAGAAATGCTCTGCAACTGCAGGAACTGGAGAGCTTGAAAGCAACCAACCTTGAGCTTGTCACCAAACTGAAAGCTGAGAAAGAACTCAGTCAGAATCTCCAGAGCAACATTACCAAGCTCTCTACCATGCTGGAGGCAGAGACAGAAAAGACCAAGTCTCTCACAAGAAAGAAAGAGGATCTTTCTGCTGAGCTACAGACGGACCGAACCCAGACACTGGAGCTGAAACATCAACTGCACAAACAAGACAACAGTCCAACATTGAGAGAAATGCTCTGCAACTGCAGGAACTGGAGATTCCTGATTTTTGTACCTGTTCTTGTCTTGCAGCTGACTGATTTCGGACGTCTGGAGTAGCAGCTCCTTCTCTAGCTTGTTGGTGGACAGAGAGTTCTCCAGAAGCTGGATCTCAATCCGAGACGTGTGGTTCAGCACCTGGTGGAAGAAATGAAATTTGCAATACACATTACTCCTACAGCCTGTGACATTACGTTTTGATTTCTAACTTCTAAATGGTCTGTCTGTCACACGATGGATGCATGAAGATGTCAACTTGGACAGACAGAGAGTTTGGGTTTTTTTTGGTGATATGGTGCGATGCTGGTGTTGATGTGCTGTAAACAAAAACATGTGATCCGCCATGAAATTGATAAGATACGTTATCCTTCATGCTGGGCCACCCCTTGCCTGAAATGAAGGGAACCCCGCGAGCTAGTTCAGGCAGCCACCTCGAGCTGCGCTGCTCCAATCATGTGACATACCTCACTCTCCACAACCATCTATAATACACACCCACCTTATCAGGTGGTCTATTTAGGCAGAGAGTAATTTCCCATCACCCCCTTTGCTCTCACTGCTGCTGCAGTACTGCTACCAGTTGCTTCAGCCCCTCCACCACCCCAGCATCCACCTGTAGGCTCAATGGGGGGTTACAAGTATTTTCTCATCACTCATCTCAATCTCATTCCTGTGTAATCATGTGGGGAGTGATTAAGTTGGAGCCGAGACGGAAAACACCAAACCTGTTCTACTGCTGCAATAAACGTTACCTTGGCTTCCACCACGTTGAGTTTGCGTGTCTGCTCTGCCGTGCGCGTGAGGAGGTTTGTTCCGATCTCCAGCATAGTGGCCGTCTGGTTGTGCACGACGTGTGACGGTATGTTGGTGATGTCTCGTCTCACGCTGTTCTGTACGAAGTTCTCCAGCTGCAGAATAAAAGGACACAAACAGAAGAAATAATGTGTTAGAACGCGTTGCAGTAAAACCACCGGCTGAGTGCACGAAGTTCATCAAATCAAACGCACAATCAGGAGGTCTGTGGTATGAAGACGCAGGTCCCCATGTGTCTGGGAATACAAACTGATGCCAAGTCACACTGCCATGCTGTGACCTTTGACCTCTGACAAATAAATAATCCGTCCATCTATTTCTCCCTAAAACGTCCCCAGGATATCAGTGCCACTGAGAAGCAGGGAGTTGATAAATATACCACTGCACCAACAAACAGATCGGTCCCTGTGGGAGACCCCGTTACCAGTGAGGCTGTTTGATGAGTGTGTGTGTGTGTGTGTGTGTGTGTGTGTGTGTGTGTGTGTGTGTGTGTGTGTGTGTTGAGTCTCGTGTCGATCCTGTCGATTTCCTTAGGATCGTGATGATGGTGGCAGCTGATCGTGGACCATGACCACAACAACACTTCTTCTACCATCACTGACAACAACTCCTCAGTTCATTAGTTATTGCTGCTCCCTTCATCTCGATCAGACATTTTCTTATGTACAAATACTTCCATCATGTTACATCAGTTTCTTCTAATCAGTGTTGTAAGTACTGTTATTTAGTTGATGTGTTCAGCTTCTTCTGTCCGTCCTGGGACAGGGATCCTCACATGTGACTCTCAGGTTTTATTGGATTTATTTTGGTAGTTTTACTCTTGTTGAGGGCGAAGAACAGAGGATGTGGCACCTTGTTAAGATCTCTGAGACAAACTTTGATTTGTGAATATGGGCTCTACAAATAAAAATGGATTAATTGATTAAGTGGATCTCATCACTTTCCACGGCCCAACAGTTAGTTCGTGAGAGCTTTTATTTTGAAAAGATGTGAACTTGAATCTGCAGATTGTGTCGGTTGTTTAACAGACTCTGAAACAGTCGAAATATGATCAGTAACTCATTCAAACTTATCTATAAACCTCACATGTGAACAGTAATAATGTGCAGATGAAACAGGTCGGATGAACACAAAGTTTTCTAACTTTTCTACAACTCTGCACCATAGACTGTTAATAAAAGTGACAGTACACTGTTGAAGAGTTTGAGGATCAACACAGGACAAGAGAACACAACATTACAAACACACGCTATCAGACATTCTGTGGTGCAGCCGTTCATGCAGGGTCAGCGTTGAAGGACACTTTCAAACCAATGATTTGTCACTCGTTTTGTGACTCTGAGCCGAGCTTTGCTGAAATTCAGTGAAAAACGCACAAACAGACCTTGAGTGAACATAATGAAATGAAAATCCCTGAGGGTCGATAGTGACTCCGTCCATTTGGCTTAGATGTGTTTTCATTTTCCATAAAATAACCGCAGACGAATCTTCCAGCATTATACGTTCATGGTTTTATTCCTTTCACCGACTGATGTTATCCTCTCTGATTGACTTTATCTCAATCATCAGTCTCCCTGCACACTGACGGCACTATTACTCATTTTCACTGCCCAATTACAGTAACTCCGGTGTTATTATGTTTAGTCTGCTTCAATTCACATTCAGATTAAACAACCATCGCTCCCTTCAATCAAAAAGTGATTTTTACGAGAGGACAGATAGGAATCACAGCGGCCATGAATCCGAGTGGCTCGTTGGAGAGGGTTTTGCGCGACAGAGTAAATTGTGCGAACCTGAACAAAAAACAGATGCTGTGACGCAGTGAGAAGTTAATCAAATAATCAAATGTGGAGAAAACAGCTGGAACGAGCTGTGGTTTCTGCTTCCTGTGATGTTGCACAGATTAACTGTGATGGAAACCAAACGCTTCACCTGACTGACAAGCAGAGAGCGGGGGGGGGGGGGGGTTGAGAGCACATACGTGTCGTCTGTATGAGAGCAGAAGAAAAAAATAACAAAAGATTTAATGAGAGAAACAAGAAAATCGAAGTTTTACAGGTTCTTTTTTCGTGTTCTTTTTTTGCTGAATCTCCTGAGACACAATGTGCTGACTTTTTAATTGACCCTTACTTCCTGCTGTAAGATGAAAGATACAACACACACACACACACACACACACCACTCATGTACTCTGGAAATACACAGACAACCCCCCGTATGGAGGGCTTGTTTCTGAGATGTTAACTCAAACCACATGTTGGCTTCACTATGATCTGGCCCTCTGGGTGACTTCACAGAGGGTGTGTGTGTGTGTGTGTGTGTGTGTGTGTGTGTGTGTGTGTGTGTGTGTGTGTGTGTGTGTGTGTGTGTGTGTGTGTGTGTGTGTGTGTGTGTGTGTTACCAAACAGCCTCCGATAACAAGAGTGACGCACAGGCAAGTGGCACCGATATGGATCTGGGGTAACAAGTGCAGGAGTGTGTCGGGACCTGAGCTGGTAAACTGAGGTCCTGACGGAGCATCTGAGACTGAACTGAACTCACCGCAAACATGTTCACGATCAGAAACATCAACACTTTAAGATATATCAGTGTGAAATGACACACACACAGACACACACACACACACACACACACACACACACACACACACACACACACACACACACACACACACACACACACACACACACAGGATCCTGAGCTACACTGCAGTTGTGTGGACTTGTTTGTGTGGCTTCACCAAACTCATGGTGTATAAACACTGGGTGACACAGGCCGAGCTTCTTATATAATTTCATTGCGTCTCTAAGAATCCCAGAGTCCAGATGTTTTGGAGCCGACAGCCTCGGGCTTCCTGTCCGAACACCGCTGCACTTGATGTTCTGCTTTTCCTCCCTCTCTCTCCAACGCCCTCCTCGCCGTCTCTCCTCCATGTGTGAATTTGTCTTGAGGTGCACATGATCTGGTGGAACCCACAGCCAGGTCGTCTTGAATCCGTCGAGTGTCGGGGTCTCTCTGGTGTCGTGTAAATCCTGCGTAGATGTCCCAGTTGTTTGGTAACGTGCAGGTTGTGCAATGGAAAAATCTCCACGGGACGATTCACTTCCGTCCTCCTTAGCAACGTGTTGTGTGTTTATGTTGGACGCCTGCACAAATCCCTCTGCATGAAAGTGTGATAATATTCAGCCTGAGATTTTGAACTTTTCAAACATAACTTGTTGCTAATTAGTGTAAAATACCTGATTCATTTTGAGTGGTCAGGTGGAGTCAAACCATTCACCCTGCGTACATTTAAATATCGGAAAACTGTTTGTGACTTCCCGTCCAGAGTTCTGGGTATTTTGTACGACAGAGAATTAAACCAGAACCAGATGGAATATTAACTTTCATTTTCTCTCCATCAGTGTTTTTAATGCTTTTTATGGGAAAGCTAAATTCATGAAGGAGGTAGGAGTGGGAAAGCAGCGGAGAGGAACCAAGTTAGAACTGGTATTTTGAATCTCGTTCCCAGTGGACGCTGACATGAGGACTCTGCGTCAGACGTGGGCCAGACACAAACAAAACTACCAGTTTTAATCCCCTGTCCATACTAACACACCTGAAAACACGTGTCACGTGACGGGACTCGTCCGGACCGAAACAGCAGCCCTGGAGTTTTCAAACCAAAACGGGACCAGCAGCGATTCTCTGAAAAAACTCAGTATTAAAACCAGAAGGTAGCAGTAAATCGTAGTAGTGTGGATGTAGCCTTAGACTAGATCTCAGAATCTGACCCAGTAATCTCCACAGACTGGTTTATCCTGTGTGTCACTAAATGTCTGACGTGTGTTTGAACCCCAACGCCGACAGTGTGTCGAAGGGCCACAGCTCTGTGTTTGTGTTTCTACGTGACTGAGGGAGTGAGTGTGTCAGTGAAAGCATCTACAACATGTGTGTATGTGTACATGCGTGTGTGTGTTTGTGTGTGTGTGTGTGTGTTAGAATGTCCGGTCACCACTACTACACCCCCGCAAACGAACTACGACAAATATCTCAATCATCTCACCACAATCAGGACCAGATGGGCTGAGTCAACTCTGTGTGTGTGCGTGTGTGTGTGTGTGTGTGTGTGTGTGTGTGTGTGTGTGTGTGTGTGTGCACATTACTCAGAAGTAGTTCCACTACTCACCCCTCCACTGACGCCTGAACATAGTTTGATATTGTTGCTGTTTCTGAATCTTTGAGTCAGTGTCACATTCAAACGGTTCAGTGGAAGCTGCTCTTTCTTTCTGCTTCTCGTCAGAGTCACCATCATGTTTTATCCCCGTGTGAGCAGATGTTTCACATTTACACATTTAACAAAAATTCCTCTAAAAAAAATTATTTGCGTTTTTGTTGAATAACCAGGGTTTTTTTTGTATGTCAATGGGAAAATGTCCATTTAAGGATATGATACAAATCATAAGCTGTGAGTAAATTCAGGGTCTACACGTCGGCTGCGTAACACGACCGCAAATGAAGGCAGAAGGTCTCAATCGCCCCCTGGTGGATATTTATATAGTTTCCTTACAGTACAGTTTTACATTCACCTATTCACACACACATTCATACAGTGCATCTATGTGCAGCACTTTTCTCTACAACGATTCAGTATCTTGCCCAAGGGCACTTTGGCATTTGGAATGGGGAAGACTGGGATCAAACCATCAACCTTCTGGTTAAAGGATGACTGCCCTAACCCATGAGCCACAGCCGCCCTCCATGTGAGCAGATGGGACATGGGTCAAACAAAACAATCAAAGTTCACGTTATATTAATGTATCACACTGACGTATGTTCAGTTGTTCTTGTTTCCGATGTGTTTGGTTTTCATTTTTTGTTTGATGATATAGAAAAAGGGCTGAGCCAGCATGATTGACAGCTGAGACTGACTCCTGATTGGTCGTTGGTGTTACCTGAAGGTCAAATCATTGTTGCACTGCACAGAATAAAGTGTGACACCGGTGATGGGCCCAGGCCGAATAATACTTTTACTTCAACGTGATGGACAGTCCGTCAATATTTAAACGCTTCAGCCTCGTCCTGTCGGGGCCGTGTTTGGGGCCCGGAGCCAGACTTTGAGACACGACTCATGAGATGACAAATATGTACGAGAAGAGGAAGCAGAGAGAGACTGTAAGTGAGATTTATCTTCTGTCCTAAAGGCCACCAAATTAGTTAGCGGAGCAGACAGGCTGTTATCAGCTGGACAGAAGAATACTCCCCCTCAGTGTGTGTGTGTGTGTGTGTGTGTGTGTGTGTGTGTGTGTGTGTGTGTGTGTGTGTGTGTGTGTGTGTGTGGAGAGAATGAATGGTGGTTCCATTTTGTTTTCAAATCCCAGTTCAAAGAGTCATTCATCAACCAGCAGCTGCCAGTTGGCACGGTGGGAGACTCCAGTTGCCATGGAAGTGGACAAGCTGAGGGCAGAGGGAGGACAGGCTGATGGAGGGGTGGAAGACATGAAGGAGGAGGAGGAGGAGGAGGAGGAGACGGAGAAGGGAGAGGAGAGACAGAAGGAGACTAAAAAGACTGTGGAGGGATGGAGGAGGACGGACGGACGGACGTCGCTGGACGTGTTAAGATGGTGGGGTGAGAGGAGGTGTGAGTGGTGGAGGGGGAGAGGAAAGAGGGGGAGAAACAGGAGGGAGAGATTCCCAGTGAGCTGTGGCCGAGCGCCAAACTGACCACAACACACACACACACACACACACACACACACACACACACACACACACACACACACACACACACACACACACACACACACACACTGGAGTCTGTCCAAGCACCACAGCCTCTAAAGGGGCTCAAACATTCCCTTTTTAATCGGCCCTAACACGAGTGAACACTCTCTCCGCTCTCATCTCTCTGCCTCTGCAGCAGGTCGTCCAAACCCAAACTCTGATTCTAATCACACACATGACAGTGATTCTTTCTTCTCTGCACCTTTTTTAAAGACGGTTGTATTTTGGATGGTTTGAGTGTGAAGGAGGGAGAGAGCGAGGGAGACGACATCTCCACACAGAGCTCCTGCACCAGATTCAAACTCAGGACGATGCAGAAACACAACGAAACTATCGTTTTTGTTTTTGAAGTATCCCTCATCACCTCCGTGGCCTGCGTCGACCTATACTGGACATTTAGATCCAACCTCGTGGTGTCTTGAGAAACTCTGAAAGTTCTTTGAATAAGATACAGATGTGACCCGTCATATAACCTCACAGTCGACCATGACCAAACATTTCCCGCTCCACTAACGAGACAAACTGTGTGGTTCTTTCTTCACAATCTTTTCAATGTCCTGATACTGATGATCGTGTGCAGCTGATGAAACAAACATCTTGATTTTGTTATTTGTCAATCGGAAACTAAAGTAGAGTCGAACAAGATGCTGCGCGTTTATCATTTTAACACAGGAGGCCGACGGATCCTCGGATGTTCACACTAACATGAAACACGCTGCCAGAGGAGCACATTAATAAAGAAGCACGTCTGTATTTGTTGTCTCAGTGAACAGATCAGGACAGCTCCTATTACAGACGAGTCTCTGTGCTACAGACGTGTCTCTGTGTTATAGACGTGTGAGCAGGATCACACAAAAACTACTGCTATCGTCCCATTCACCATAAAGTATCTTGTTTACTCCCAACATGTTGGTGGTCTGGTGGTCAGAGGGACGTTCACCTGCGCTGAGGAAGATGAGAACAACCAACAACAAATATCTTGATTTCATCACGTTGACAGGAAGGAGGTGGTGCTGGTTACACTAAATTATAAAGTTGAAATGAAAGAACAAACCTCAGAGTTTCATTTTGTTTGTTTGCAGAGTTCGTGCAAACTGAGCATCAAACACAATCTGCATGAACACAGCAAAGAGTTTATGATCAAGGTTCATCAAGAATTTCCCCTCGATTCCTCTAAAGAAAATAAAAGCTATGTAATAATATTAACATGCATCTTCCAGTGATACAAGTGAACCTCAACCTTCAGGTGAAGTGTCACAGTGACGGGGCTGACACTCTCTGTGCAGACAGGACCCCTCCTCAGTGTTGGTTTACCCTCAGCTCAAACACTTTCAATACATGAAGCACAACATGCAAATCAACAAACCCAGCTTCCTGCAGTAATCACACAACTCAACACACACAACAGGTTTCTGTGCAGACGAGCTGTAAACACGTCCTCTGGTTGTTTGTTCATATGGAGAAACTCAGAGTGAAACAATTTCCACTTCAATATTCTCTGTCCTTAACGTGTAATTACAGAGATGCAGGGTTAAGGCTACATTTGATTGCGGCTGCAGATTCCAGCCGATTAATTACGTGTTATCATAAAGTTAAGACCGAGCCTGAAGTGGATTTTCTGTTTTCTTTGCAATTCACATGATGCTGGCTTCCCCCAAACTGGGCCTGAGCGCTGTGACCCGGCTGCTCAGAGGGAAAGAGCAGCGTCGGGCCAAGAGGAGAGATTCCTCTCTCAGGCTCACATAAACAAACAGAGCGCCGGAGTACGAGAGAAGTGAAGTACTCAGAGTACTCACAAGGCAGAAGTACCTTCTACTCAGGAAGAAAACTACTCAAGACTGAAGAGCAGAACTTGTCTTGAAAGTCAGCAGAGTTTCAAAAATGTTTGATTAAAAACTTTGAAATTGGACATTTTTATAATAAAATATTGTTCAACTGTACAACTGAGGGGAGTTGAATGTGTTAAATTATGTAAAATGAAACATGCTCAGACAAATGCGCAGTAATTTAAAGCCTGACAGATCTGAGTGTAATGATTGATACGACAATCACCTTGATCGCCCCCTGGTGGGTGGCTGCAGTATAGGTCATGAATCCTGCCTCCTCTACCCTAAATCACACCAAATGATTAACAGCCTGATTTGCAGTCGCCAATCGTTATGTGTGAACTCTTCTGTTTAAAGTGACACACGTCCAAACAACGTCCTGCTTGTTACATGTGAAAGAAAATCAGCTGTGTGATGGTTTCTCTGACAGGAATTCTTCTCTCGGTGTGAATCGGGCCTCCTGCTCAGTCGTCGGGTGCCACAGCGTTTATTTGTGACACTGTAAAGGTCTCGTGTGTTAAACTGGAAAAACAAACGTCCACGAGCTGACGACGTGCAGTCTCAGATGTTGGTGCAGTGAACTTCCCTCAGCCATGGTGAAGGACTGGAAGACTCTTTCTGACCTGTGGCACCAAGTAACTACGATATATTTACCAGATCTTAAAAATGGTTCTGCAGACGGATCATCCCGACAGAGTCCGATGCTTTAAAGCTACTGATGCCACAACCTGCAGCTCTGCAAACAGCAGGTAACCAGTGACTGTTGCAGGATTGAACATGGTGAAGGACTTCGTCTTCACTGGACGTCTCTGTGGACGTCAGACCAAACAACACCAGCCGAGGTTGTATAGGAGTTTATGATGAGCTGTAAACAACAACACTGATCTTTCCACAGCAGAATTTATACGTCATGTCCGGCCTCCTGCTGCTCTACAGGCTCCGCCCCTCGCCTGGATGTTCCCCACATGTTCCTGTTTGAACGAGTCGGACCCGACAACCTGTTGCTGCTGCTTCACAAACGCTAACTACAGGAAATATCCGGAACCGAACGGCTCATTAAACTCGGGGGTGAAAACATAACCTCCTCAGCCGAGGTGATAATATATGAACAAACCCCTTCGGAACGTAAACAGGAATAAAACTGTTTCCAATCCCGCCCCAGTGTGTGTTGATGGGTGTGCAGCTGGCTGTGCATGCGTTGTTTCAAAGTGCGTAACCGAGCACAATGGAAACGCGACAGAGGTTCACACTGATCGTCTCGCATGAGGAAGGTGTTCAGACCTGGTGACTTCTCTTCTGTTCTACACCCACATGTATTCACATCTGTTTATGAACCTGGACGTAACCTGTCTTCTGTGTAGTGACCAGCAGGGGGCGACTCCTCTGGTAGTTTCTATAGAAAGTGACTCTTCTTCTCACTTTATAACGTCAGTAACATTCAGGAGTTTATGTCTCAGTCTCTAGTTTCAAGTCTTCTTCAAACAGCTGATGTTCATTTAGTGAATTATGATCATTTAGAGTCAAACAGACCATAAAGCACCGGATGTGTTGGGGGGGGGGGATGCCACAGTGTGAATGACAGCTGGCACTGTCCAATGGGTGGGAGGCATGTCACTCCTATTCACACTCACATCCAACATGAGGCCCATTTACTGCGTGGAATGATGGCAGTTGGAAGGTCGGTTTCAGTTTGCCAGATCTGGGCCACAAGTTCGCCACAGTAATACCGTACTTCAACCACAGGTGGCCCGAATTTCTTTTGTGCCATTTGGGTCACAGTCACCTTTTACCACATGGGTCACTTCGAGAGCTGTGTCCCCTGTAAAGTTCTTCTTCATCCAAACTTTACTGAGAACACAACGTCTTTAGTAATTTTTACAATCAAGCAGCCTCCACCTCCGCTTTACTCTCAGGTCAACTCTCGGGAAATCAATGAAATTAGTTTTATCTTTTGTTATCTGCTATTTACATAATTGGACCTACTTTTAGCAGAATGAAGCCGAGCTGGCTGCTGCCGCTGGCGTCGTCGTACAGCACGTAGCGCTAAGTGGACTGAATTAATGACGGTAGCCTCAGCGCTCGGTGGCAGGTTGAAAAATCATTACAAACACAAACGGCACGTAATGTTTTACTACAAGAACACAAACACTCTGCAGAAGACGTCAACGAGGAAATATCAGCATCCATCAGTGAGAGCTGGCAAACGGGTGTGTGAGTGTTAGTGAGTGTGTGTGTGTGTGTGTGCTTTTTATTTGCATACTATTCGAGCAGTGATTGATTTTCACTCATTTAATCACATAATTCGCCTGCAACATCAAATAAAGTCACTTAGGTCCTCAGGTGCTGTTTTTAATCCTGATTAAATAAATAACAATGTCTTTGTTTGACTTGGCGTCAGAACTCAGCTTCATTATTTAGTCTGAGATTATATTCAACAATTGAATCATTCAAACATTGAATCTGCCCAAATGGATTTTGCAGAACTTCAACATGAAGTTTCTTCAGTTGCTCGTTTTATGATCTGAATGTTGATAATGCAGTGAGAACGGTGCAGATCCAGATCATTCTCAAGATGCATCTGATCAATACATCTGCAGGTGTCAGAGTGTCCATCTAGTTATCTGAAAATCAGTCACACATTCCAACACACACACACACATGCATGTTGCCACACACACGCACACACAACACGCAGAACAGATCACATGCTGAACAAATAATAATACATCTGATATCTGATGCACAAACACACTGTCCATTTCTCTGTCAAACAAACAACACACATGTCTACTGGTGCAGACACAGAAAATAATCACACACACACACACACACACACACACACACACACACACACACACACACAGCAGATGCAGTAATGGGAAAGTTGCTGACTGTGGGTTTGTCTCTGTTCCAGCTGTTCTGCTGACAGCAACGATTCTCTGGGAAAAACGAATTGACAAATTAACCCAGTAAATATGGACATCCAAAGGGAATCACAATAATGTGGTGTGTGTGTGTGTGTGTGTGTGTGCGAGGACTAAGATTTGTTTGTAGGGGTAGAATTAGCTTTATACATGAACCTGTATGTTGTGCTATACTGTTTACTGCGTGTATGGACGCTGTGGATCCACGGTACGTGTTCACTTGTGTTTCAGAGAAAGATTTCACTGTGGTTTTATATTTTCATGTAATCTCTGTGGATCAATGTGAGCAGATGAGCTGATTAGAAGAAACGTGTGTGTTTGTGTAACTTATCTCAGTATCTGGGTTTAGTTAAGCTCCATTAAAGGGTCTCAGGGATTTTACACAAATCGGTGCGATACGAAGAAATCCCATGTTTAGGGTGAGGGAGAAAACTTCTTCTACGTGTGTTTTCAAAAACATCCTGGGAACAGCAGACCTATGACACAGTGCACGTGTTGTTGCCGTGAGTCATAGTCAGACTTTGCTCTGTAACATGTAAACAGGTCTGTGATGGAATATTCTATTAGAAACTCATGTAAACATCATAATCAAAGTAATTCTTTTTCAGAATAAGGTCAATAAGGTTCTTCTCCGTCCTGCTAGCTTCAGATCGCTGCCGTGACTTATCGGTGAACAGGCGACTTGTGTTGAACTATGTCTTCCTCTCTGTTTCATTTTCTATATGTTTACTCCCTCACTCTATTCATTTAGTCGCCTTCATGTTACACACTGTATTTTAGCTCTTGGTAAAGATGCTGCTTCATTAGTCTTTAGTCACCTGAATGATCGTTGTGTTCAAACAAATTAATCTCCAGTAAAATGATGTGACCAGGAAATCCAGAGTTTTATTTGTACTTAAAATCTACTCTTCGAATCAAAGTGGATTCTGTTCATTCTGGAGTTTTTAAATGAAAAACAAAAGCTTGAAACAATAAGAAACACAGAAGAAAACAATCTGAGGCTCGAAGGAAACTTTAGAATTTTGAGAACATCTTGTTTTCATATATTTGATTTATTTATTAATTTTGTGCTTTTCACATTGAAAACAATGTGAAGCTGTATCGCACGTGGTCTTTAGTTGTTTGAGTTTTTTTGACGAATAAAGTTGCAGAAAACTCTCAAAGGTGTGAAGTTGCAGGTACAAAAAAATAAATCCAGCTGTTTATACAGATCTTTTTTATCCTGTTAAATTCAAATCTGTTTCATCTTCACTCTCTTTGTTTGAGTTGTTCCTCTGAAGTGTCTCCAGCAGTTAGTCAGATTCACTGTGACGATAACAGACCAGTAATCAGCTGCAGAGAAGCAGGAGGCCGACCTGCATGTGTGGTGTGTGTGTGTGTGTGTGTGTGTGTGTGTGTGTGTGTGTGTGTGATGTGTGTGTGTGTGTGTGTGTGTGTGATGTGTGCGTGTTCAGTAACAATGAACCACATGTGGCGAGAAAGCAGCTGCAGTGAAATCAAACTACTGCCTGAGATAAAAAAGACAACACACACAGGTTGTTATCAGCTGTGTCTGTAGTTGTGTGTCTGTAGTTCAGTGGCAGTGACGGACAGATTCCATCTTTAAAACGTAAAAAGTAGTTTTCAACAAATCTGCACTAAACGTTCCACGACTGTTATTCCCTCCACCAAGCAGTTTGTATTTTCATTTGATCGTTTGTCATCAGGTTCAAACTAAACTGGATGAATTTCCTCTCAACTTATTTTCCATCACTTTCTTCAACATTGAGTGATTTTTTTTAAACACAGAATAATTCCTGGATCTTGATGATTAATTATGACTTTTTCATCGATTGGTAAAGCTGTTGTCATGTCAGCTAGTCTGACACGCCCCCTCGCAAAGCCGGTGTACAGTGAGCAATCAGCTGACCAATCAGAGCAGACTGGAGCTAAAACCAAGTGTTTGAGACAGAGGCTGAAAAGAGGAGCTGCAGCGATGGACAGTTGGAGGCATGACAACATTTTACAGTCATAACATTAATTATAATTATCAAACTGAACATGGGCAGAATGTGTCTCTTTTAAAAATGACGGTAAGATGGTTTGTGTTCTGCAGACAAGCAGCAGAAACACGTGGCTGTGAGACTGGTCGTTGCATCATCGGCTCATAAACACACACACGCACGCACACGCACACACACACACACACACACACACACACACACACACACACACACACACACACACACACTTTTTATGAGGCGGTTTAAAACACCCCAACACACCACTACCTCCCCAGTGAAGTTCCCCATGAACACAATAAAACAGTGAGCTGTGGTAAAACTGTTCCCATCACCGCCTCAGTAATCTCTCCCAACATTTCCCCACAGGAGGAATAAACTCAGAGAATCCCAGGAACCAAAAACCTATAAACTGCTCATACAAGCTGCTTTCAGACGAACACTGAACTCCGGATATCCTCCTGAAATTATCTGGAGCGGCTGAATGTGGGAACACAAACGTCTAAATCGAATCCTTTTCAACTGTTGGTTTGGTCAAGTCCGGTCTTTTTGTCTTTCTACTTGTGCCGATGCTTTGACCCAGTTGCTGTCTGAGCGCTGCAGAGTGTTTGGACTGCAGGAGGCCGACAGCAGGTAATGGCCGTCATTAGTGTGTTATTAGTGCTGTCAGGTGGCGGCGGTGAAGGATGATGGAGCAGCAGCTCACAGACCAGGTGTTTCTACAGACTCACGTTAAACAGACAAATTCACTTATTCCTCCGGAACATGTTTCTGTTCTGATCCTCAACCTCTGTCACTTCTTTCTTTAAGGCTCGTGTTTGTTTATGAGCTTCACATTCATTAGAACAATCCACAGGCTTAAAACTGAGAAATACGAATCGATTACTTTTAATCGGTAAGATTTATTTTCTGTAGATCAGTCAATGAATTAATGAGGTTTCAGCTCAGAATGGTGTGAACAGACTTCTCTGGACGTAACTTCAGCCGTAGAGGAGGAGAGATTTTTTCCGGAGCACAGCTGTGTTGTGTCTCAACAGTCCAGGATTTCATTCCTTCACCTCCTCAACTCAGACACAGTAGATTCTCTCTATTTGCTCAAACTCTTCTCAATATTTGTGTTTCCCTCGCTGGTGGCAAAGGTTTTCCCTCCGAGCTCAGGAAGTCACAAATCAGGCCTGAGAGCTCGAGGTCCGTCACTTTGGTGGGATTCAAACTGCAGCACAGAACGTGGAGCGTGGAGCGTGTTCTGATGAGGTTGTTTTGTGACGGCAGCGATGATTTGATCACTGTGATCTGATAATCTACTGATATAACAACACGCGACCAAGTGATGCAATATAAAGATAAACGGAAAAAAAACTGACTTGTGTCCATAATACACAGAATTTATCCACAATAACAGGCTCACTGTTCGCTTGGGAAAAGAAAACATGTTTATTAGTATCACTGACATCCCAGTTTTTATTTTACACATTAACCGATGTAGAAAAGTTAAAGTGTCTTCATGTTTTACATTTCAATTCAAGTTCTATTTATTTAGTTGCACCAAAGACTGTAAACAAAGACGAACGACAGGACGGAACACCTTGATCGCCCCCTGGTGACTGGCTGCACTCCAGGTCATAAGCTCTGCCTCCTCTATGTTAGCAGATGGGACATGGACCAAGCCGACACAATCATTTGTTGTTGTTATTTTGTTGCTTTTGTGTATTTGAAGAACTGCTGCTCTTCATATTTTCAGAAATGTCATTAATATGCACGGTCCCTGACAAATACAGAATACAGAAATAAAGACAGACTTCAGTTTCAGTGGCGGCGTCTGCAGAGGCTTGGTGGTTTTTCAGAGTAAACAGCACTAAGTGAGGTAGTTAACAGGAGGCTTGTTTAGTTTTCTGCCAAATGACTGACTTCAAATGGAGCGGTGCCTCAGAGACTGAGACTCAGAGACAGGAAAACCTCTGTGGTCACCATCCACCGCTGCTGCTGCTGCGATACGACACTTTGATGTGGTCAGAGGTCGTTTAGACGATAACCTTCTGCAGAGCGAGAGAGAGAGAGACGCTTAGAAAAATCTGTCGGTACCAGAAGGAGAAAAGTGGATTCAAAAGAAGGAGACAACGCAGGATGCAAGTTTTTATCTAAGGCTCGTTCTGGATCGTCAAATTAAACTCACAGTTCGATGTCAAATGTCAGCTGAGAACCAAAAGTTCTGCTTTTAATGGAAAATACAAATCCGCCGAGCACGTTTATGACACATGCACGTAAAAATATTCTTTAAAAACGTGCAGCCGGTGAAAGTTAGCAGAATATCACACCTGAGAATCACAACACTCAACTTCCTGCAAGCAGAAAAGATTCATATACCGGAAATGATGTATTAATATCACTGTATTGTTCTTTATTATGTAGCGGCTGTTCAGTGTGTTGGAATTAACATGAACATTCTTTATTGTTCTTCTGGATTCTATTGGGCCTCTTTTCCAGAAAAATGAGCTTGAATTCAGTTTGAAAACAGTCAGAGAGGAAGATGTAGTTCTGCTGGTTTTGTCTGTTTTGGGTCTTTGGATTTGTTCTAATGATAAAACCTCATGAACGTGCGAAGGAAACGTGGATTCAGGACCAGATTACACAGAAACTTTTATACAATTTAATCTCGGGCAAAATGTCATATGAGAATTAAAAAGACTTCATGCAAACTAAAAGAATTCAATCACTTTAACCCTGAAAACACGAGAAAAGTCTCTGCTGCTATTGTTTGAGGAGAGATGAAGGCGAGAGGAGGTGAAGTGGGAGGAGGAGACGAAGCGAGACAAAGATGACAGAGAGGAGACGTTGTTATCTTTGAGCTCATTTAAACTAAAGCTCTGATGAGACGATGGTTTGGAGTCGGAGAGCGATTTGATATCTACCCAGACTGCGACTGAACCCTGGAGGTCAAAGGTCGACTCTCACTTTCTGTCTCTGTTGTCGCGGTGCTGCAGACTTCTGTCGTCTCCTCTGAGGTTTAACAGGGTGGGTGGTAAACACACAGACAGACACACACAGACACACACACAGTAGTGGCTCGTAGACGTGCTGCTGAAATCCCAGAGGGGTTAATCCAGTGAAGCTCTCTGAATTTACACTTCGCTGATACAAATCTTTTCTTGTGAGAAATTCAATCCCTCGTTCAGCTTCTGCAGGAGAGAGGTCGACTGTGGTGGGCGGCAGAAATAATGAAGTTCTTAGTCGCTCCATTTACACAGGAATGCATCTGAACCCGAGTCAGGTATCAATCGCAATCTGAGCCGGCGTTAATCAAACTGTTAAATAAGCAGATTTGATTTGGAGACGACCAGCGACTCTGTTTTATTTCTTTGTGTTCCAGGTGTGACACAGTTTGATCTTGTCTGGACGAGGTAACTTAATCCACAGATCATAAACACACCAACTCCTCCGTGTTAGCAGATGGGACATGAACCAAACTAAAATAAATCAAAGTCACGAATAATTTTGTGGTTTCTGTCATTTTAGGTTGTTCTCATCTCACAGGAAGTGATTCTAGTATTTATAGTACAGAGAATATATCATTTATCTTCTTCTATTAATATGCTGATTATTTTCTCAGTTGATCAATAAGAATTTGGTCAACAACATTTTGAAGCACAGTGAAACAACTGGAGTCAAAATGTAAAGCTTTTTAGTGTGACACACAATTGACTGTAATTAACAGTATGTGTGAATGTTCGGGAGGATTTACAGAACATTTAGAAAGTTAAATAAACTCTGGATTCCTCCTGTGACGAGCTCTGAAACACAGTCATCACTCTCGCTCTCATTCTTCTGTAACGTTTAAATGATTCTAATGATGATGAATGAACTTTGTTTTCTCTCACTCATCTGATTTCATGGATCAGCTTCACCTGCTGCACTGAAACCAGTTTCCTTCAGAAGCCACAGTTAAATTCATTAGATCCAGATTTTTATTTTCGATCTTTTGTCATTATGATTCATGAATTACTCTCTGGGAAATCTCACAATGTTAAAGAGATGCTGCACTTAAATGTGTTTTTTGAGCTGTAAAGTAAATGATGCGACTGTTCTTTGCTGAAATACATTTTAATATCACAAAAATCTACATTTACGGGTTGAATATGACTCAAAATGACTTTGTCCGCAGTTTAATTTTCCCAGTGAGTTTTTACCGAGGGGCTGGTCAGGAGAAACTCCGGAGAACCTCCACAGCAGCTGACTTGGACATTTGCATTCTCACATACAGAACCTGTGCATCATTTCAGGAGGTTATCTGGAGCACCCTAACCCATCTTCATCAGTTTTCTAGAATGATAAGTTCATTCTAACACCTGAGACTTTTAATGACAAATCTTCTTGTGCAGGATCGAAGCAGAAATAACAGGATTTACAACATCTCTCATGACGCTGTGTACAGTCTGAGCTGCAGTGAAACACACGGAGGAGGAATTACAGGAGGGAACGTTCACTGATGGAAACCAGCTGCCACTCATCTACAGTCATAACCCCAAACTCTGACCTGCAGATCCACACACACACACACACACACAATCCTGAGTCACTGCTCTCTTTGGTTTCCAACATATATTTTCTTCTCGTTTTGTTTTGTCAGGTCTATTGAGGGAGAGCACCCAGCAGCATGTTCTGCAGGAGTCATGCAAATCACTTCAAAGTAGAAATAAGAAGTTGGATTTACTTTCTATCTGCAGGTTACAGATGAACATCAAAGTCCCAAACGCTCATCATCATTTCTTTCACCTGTCTGTGTTTCTTTTCCATAACGTCACTGTACTCGAGGTCTGTGGATCTATGCCCTCCAGAGAAGAAGATGGTTGGTCTCTTACCTTCTGCAGCCACTGCGTGTTGTTCTCCATCGTGCTCTCCAGGTGCTGCAGCTTCTGAGCCGACCATTCTCCGTCTGTGGGAGGCGAGTCTCTTTGCACGACGCTCGACCTGCGAGAGTCACCATACTGTTCGGCCTGCGATGCCCATCCTGCGGCCTGGCATCCGTCCAGCTCCGGGAGGATGAAGGTGTAGCTGCATTGTCCATGTTGGATGCGGTGGAACCTCTTTTTCTTCTCTGCACCTCCTCCTCCTCTTCTCTGGCTTCTTCCGACTCCCCCTCGTTCTGCGCTCGCAACACCGGCTGCATCAGCGACGACTGACAGGGTCCAGAGCAGCAGAAGGACCAGCAACCCCCGGCTGAGATGGAGGCCTCGCATGGTGCTCTTTCACTCTATGAAAAGGTTTTGTCTCAATGCAAAGAGAGTCAGGAGGAGCTCGTTCACGCTTTGACCCCAGTTCACTTTATGACAACATCTGTGTGCAGGATGCATGCATGAGTATCAGTCCACGAGTTTCTGCACCTTCCACTCAGTCCATGAGGTTTGAGATCTCTTCAGCTTCTCTTTAATTTCAGAGGAATACTTTTCTTGAAGACAGAAACACACAGTGACACCTGTTCTCTGGTCTCACATCGAATTGTCTCCTGTTCCCTTCTCACTTGTGATGACGGGTTGGATCCATCTCCTCTGTTCTCTCTTCCCCTTCTTTCGTCCTTGGGTCTTGATTTTGTTGAGAGTTTTCCCACATGGTTTTCCAGAAACTCCCCCCTGTCCACAATGTACCAGGTGCTGCTCCAGAAACACTCAGGAAAATATTGTTGGATAGGAATCTAGAAGGGATGGGTGATTTGAGGATGTCCAAACTTATTTTCGAGTAAAACAGATGTTTAGGAGGCAAAGTGAAAAATGTGAAAGAGATTTAAAGTTGCACATGAAATGAAAGATGACTAAAAGGAGTCTCTGAGTCCTCAAATGTTCACGAATAAAAGAATAAAGAGGAGAGATAAAGCACAATCTTTTTTCCTTCCCATCCTTTTCTAGTGGCTCCAGCTTCAGAAGTGGCCGAAGAGAAATACTTCTTCCCCCTTTTTTATCTGGGGCTGGCTGAGAAAAGGAGGAATGGGTGAGTGAGTGAGGGAGGGGAGAGAGACGGAGAGGGAGGAGTGGACGGACAGGAGACCTGAGGGAGGTCTGTTAGAGTATACCCTCTCTATTTGTGGGCTGAGAGGAAGGAGGGAGGAAAGAGGGAATGGGAAGTGGCCAGAAAAAGTAAAAGCAAGAAGATTATGGAGAAGAGAGAGAGAGAGAGAGAGAGAGAGAGAGAGAGAGAGAGAGAGAGAGAGAGAGAGAGAGAGAGAGAGAGATGTCGGGGGTGAAAGATAAGAGAAATAGACAAAAATGAAAGAAAGAAACTTAAATGTTGAGCTGCAGATGAAAGACAGAGAATTGGGCCGATAGAAGAAAGAGAGATTTGAAGCTGCTGTAATCTGCTTTCCTGACAAACCAGAGCCTTGTATGGTCATCCACACTGAGTCAGCATCTGAAGCTGCAGCTCTTTCCCTCTTTATTCCACAGTCTTCCAGTTTGAGAGCAGGACTCGTTGGTTTCACAATCAGATTTTGTAAAGCTTTCACTCAAAACCCCAAAACTCAATTATACTCTGCAAGTGCTTCGAACTCCTGCGCTCCAGCTCTTCTCCTCGCACTCACTCTGCTTCTGTATGTGAAACGTCTGCAAAATTCAAAATCCCCCAACAACTAGAATGCTAGGTGTAGTGACGACGAAAAAAAGCGAGAGAAATTTGAGAGTTTCACATGGATGCAGCGTGAGGAGCTGGAGCGCAAGAAATCCGAGCTCAAGCAGAGTATATTTGAGCGTGAGCAGGATTTTGAGGGAAAGCTTTAGAAAATGTAATGTGGAATTAATAAGTCTAGTTCTCGAACTGAAACACCACCAATAAAGAGAGGTAATAACCCGCTTGTGGTCAAACAGTACAAACAGTGAGCTTGCACTCAAGCAACTTTAAAAACTAATAAAAATCACTGTCTCTTTCCCAACCGCAAAAGTATAACCACAACGAGGGCGGGACAATTACGTGTAGCATCTTCTTTGCATTTGAGCACAAGCAGAGCAAATCTACGTAATCAGGGGCTACTTGAGTGCGAGTGCAGGGTTTTGAGTGAAAGCATTATGAAATCTGAATGTGAAATCAATGTTTCAAACAGAACGACCACGCTCCTGAATAAAAAGAGGTAACAAACCCACTGAACTTTTGCATCTCGTTCTCTGAGGGCGTCTCTGGAGGGGCCCGGGGCTGAGGTAAAACCACGCACCCCTGTTTGCCCGACCCTCTCTGCCACAGGAGGTACTGTACCTTCCCTCCGCCTCACATCTGTCCTGCTGCTCTGCACTCGACATGGAAACACATACAGAGATTAGTTCCAGACAGATGGGCCCGGTCCCAGGCTTATGAAACACAAGCTCGACATGTGGTGGGACAATGTGAGATGTCAATTATTGAGTTTATTTTCACAGCGATAAAGCGTTCTGCAGAAGCTGATTGATGCAAATACGATGCAGATAAAATAGTTTTACCGAGAGATAAGAGACACGCTCACAGATCTGAAGATGAAAGTGACCAAACGGAGCAGAGCGAGGTTCCTGCTGAGCAAACATCATCCTCTGCTGATCAGAGACGACACAAATCTTCATCTTACAACCACACACTCCTTCTTTTTGCTCCAATAGTCTATTTTTTCAGCACAGCCTGACCTCAAGTCAACTGTTGTTGCAGCATATGTCTTAGTTTCAGCGAGGCCGAGTCGCTCTCTTATAACGTTAGCCAACGGTTCCTCTGGGGGAAAGCAGGGAGGTTACTCAGTGAATGGCTTCTGCCCCCGACCACAGATCATTCTCATGGGAACGTGAGTCTGGAGCTCGGAGCTGAGAAACATGGAGCTGGTGTTTCTGCTCAGAATCAACTTACTGCAATCGTTTTTATTTGTGTTTTTTGTGTCTCATTTCTCTGCCATTCATCGTGTCTCAACCAAACCAGTGGAGCAGATGATGCCACCGGTTTGTTCTGAGTCCGCTTCTGTATTTATCAGATGTTTCAGACACCAGCATCAAAAACTGCTTCAGATTCTGCAGAGTCGGACATTGACGATAATGTGTCACTGATCCGATACCAAGTTTTTAAAGCATATTAGTTTCTCCCAGATAAAAAGGGAAATATTTCACACAAGAAAATAGTAACGTGAACTGCATTTTATAAACTGTGGCTGCACTTTAACAGCTATTTATAGTCGGCAATTGTTGTGTATTTGTAGATATATAATTTGTTGGTGTTGTATTTCAGTTCTGACTGTCAAACTAAATCATGAACACGGTGGCTGAGAGAGTGGCGTCAAATTGATGCAGTTGTTTTCTTGATTTGCTGTGTGTGAGCTCTCTCAGCCACCGTAAATAACAGAAGTTCTGTCAGAAAGCTGTCACTTCCATACATGTTAAGCATACAACTGTTAAAACACATCACATGAGTTGTGATTGTTTTAAATGCGCTGGTATCGGCTCGATTCCTCCTGTTGGGAACTGTTGGGTTTAAGGATTCTGAGCTCACTGTATAAAGTGAGAACACAATATTTGATGTTGCAGCACAATATCGTGTCGTAGTCCCTCCGTCACGATCACACTTATTTTGGTTTCTGCTCAGACTCACACTCAGGCTCTTTGTTAAAGATCCTGCTCTGGTTTAATACAGAGAAATGTTGTGTGACAGTTGTGTGTTTAGTGCAGCCAGCAGCCGCTCCACCACCTCCTGCAGACTGTGACGCTGGACGTGTGGTTTCATTTGGTCCTTCGTTCAAAACTAAAAATACACAACAGAACATAATCCAGCCTGAGATTATGTTTCCTACAAAAGATTAGCTTTAAAGAAATGTAATATCTAGACACAGGCTATGAATATACAAACTTGACATCAGTGCGTTTCTCTCCACAGCATCAGGAGCTAATCCTCATCTTTGTTTTACACAGATTAATTAAGATGGTTTAGTTTAGGTTAAGATAATTTGGGATTCGTACTTCCTCATTGTTTTAACTATCACCTCCATGCTGGTGGCATTACTAACGGCACAAATACAAAACCCTGTCTGGTCCAAAAACTTCACCTGAGGAAAGTTGGTTTCTCTCATTTTAGTAGAACATATAAAAGTTGTTGAAATCAGATCATTTCTATTTCTGAGTTTCTTCCGGCTGATATCAGGAACAACTGAGTCATGAACCAGGCCTTTCACCTTCCCGCTGTGGGAAGATGGATGTGGGGTTTGTTTTATTCCAGGATCCAATTTCAGTGACGGCTCTTATTTTTGTCCCTTTCTAGACTTGATGTTTGTCTTTTAGCTTTTTTCCAAATCGAGGCTCTGGCTTTTCTCCTCCTTTTCTCTCCTCTGCTGCTGGACACATTTACCATATCGTGGTTTGGCAGGGTGATCGTGCAGCGACAGCTTTCTCAGTCGTCATTGTTCCTGTTAACATAGAAATCAACTGCAGGTGTTGTTTCCACCCAGTTTTTAATTTCTCTAAATACCACACACTGCAAAATAAGTTTGAATATATCAGAGCTCCGTCTGGTTCATGTTTAGAGGCGGTTTCTTTTTTATTAATGAAATGCACGTTCATTAACAGCAGCTGATATAGTGCTGCAACATCAAATATTGTGTTCTCACTTTATACAGTGAGCTCAGAATCCTTAAACCCAACAGTTCCCAACAGGAGGAATCGAGCCGATACCAGCGCATTTAAAACAATCACAACTCACTGTGATGTGTTTTAACAGTTGTATGCTTAACATGTATGGAAGTGACAGCTTTCTGACAGAACTTCTGTTATTTACGGTGGCTGAGAGAGCTCACACACAGCAAATCAAGAAAACAACTGCATCAATTTGACGCCACTCTCTCAGCCACCGTGTTCATGATTTAGTTTGACAGTCAGAACTGAAATACAACACCAACAAGACAATACAAGGTCGCTATTCTGTTAAAGAGTTTCCTGGACCCAAAATGGAGATGTGCAAGTATATGCAGGTTGTGCAGGAAAGAAAATGTAATGAGAAAAAAAAGCTTACGGTCTGTGCTTGAAGGTCGGAAAGTAAAAAGTGACTCAAGCTCCAAAAATCTAAATTTAGGCAACAAAACTTGGGAAAATGAGGAAACCACCAGGGAACAGGATCCGAACAAAGCGTGGAGCACAGAGACTAATATACATGAAGGAAGGTGATTGGACGCAGGTGAAACACGTCAGGACGTCACAGTAATGACAGGAAGTGAAACAAACAAACACACACATGGTAAGTTGTTTCAAAGTAAAACAGGAAATAATAAAGTCGAAGTTCAAAGAAATTCAAAAAGACAGTTGTATCTTATTTGCACTTTTGTCCCTTCATCTATTTTTGTTAAGATAAACTTCTTATTAAGTTCAAAGCTGGGAAGTGAAGAATAATCTCCATGTTCAGTGTTGAAGCTGAAAACTTTTGACCAAATGTGGTCCCAGTGTGACTCTGTATCAGCGACTCTTCAAGTATCAGACGGGCGTCAGTGATTTCCAGTGTTTGTCCACATTATGTGTTTATCTTCACGATTGTAAGAGCTTTAGCTCGACTCTCATTATGGTCATTCCATCATATTTGTTGAGGTTTTCTGACTTTCAGAAAAAGATTAAAAAAGATTAAAGACATTATTCATCATTTTACATGAAGCTTCTCAGATACTTTAAAGAGTCGAGAGCCTCAAACTGTCGAGCGAAGCCGTCCGTCTGAAAGAGTCATGACACCGTGATGGGTTTGATCTTTTTTAAGCCGCAGTGATTCCTCCAATACTTCCTGGGTATTTTGTTGCTAGGCAACATGAGGCGAAACTGAGAAATATTATGAAACACAAATAAACGGAAGCAGCTCATAGGCAGCGGCTTTTTTGTTCAGTTTCAAAATTGAGATCTCTCTTCATTTCAGAAAACCATCACTTTTTGGGATATTCTGCAGCTGAGCAGTGACCTCTGACCTCTCACTGTGTGAACATGAGAAGAAGAACATCACATCGTAAGTCTCACAAATTAAGTCTAAAGTAGTTAGTTCTTGTTTCACTGAATAATAAGGTTTTAAAGTCTGAGGGCGTTTTCACACCTGGTTCGGTTCAGAGCTTCAGACCCCTCCGTTCAGTCTGAAGCTAAACATCAGGTGTGAACGGTTCCTCAGACCAGAAGAGGTGTTCTGGGTCTGGATCAGTACTGTGGAGTACTGCGTCTGAAGGTGCTGATGCTGCTAGTGATACCATCATGATGTTACCATGGCAACTGAATCAACTGCTACCTGCCCGTCGAGCCAGGTCAAGAAACATGCTGTGATGATATTCAGGTTCGGTCACGTGCACTGGGACCATCTACTTGATTTTTTAACACTTGCCTGTAATCGAGGAAATCAATGGGCTCGAGTCGGGTCGGGACACAAACGCCAGACTGGCTGTTGGGTTTAGGTCGGGTTCGGTTAGTGTTCTCTCTGAGGAGTTCACACAGAAAAGTGCAGTCCAAGCTCCGTCTCAGGTCAGAAGACGGCTGCTTCATATGTCCTGCATCCGTTTGGTGTGAGGTTACGTTCTGAGAAATGAAAGCGTTGTGTAAGATGCAATACCTCAGAGCTCCCATTTTGTAGAAATGTGTTTTGGAATTGTAGATGCAGTGGAAAGAGAGCAGCTGTAGCCACAACAGGCATTCTGGGAAATGTAGGAAAGGGCTAATTGTAGCAGAAGTACATTAAACAGGTTTTGGGAAAGTGGAGGCATCTAAAAACACATTTTCCTGTACAGATAAAGAAAAAGGTCCTGGAATGCACTGAACATGACGACGTGATCAAAGAGTTGAAGAGAAGTTAATGGGATATTTTCCATTAAAAACTGTGGGACTGAAGAGATAATGTTTTATTTAATGAAAATGTCTGATAGTTTATATACAGGAGAACGTAAAACTAATCTGCTGCTTGAGTGTCTGTGAGCGGCTGAAAGAGAAGGAGACAGAGATGGTTTCAGGGAGGGAGCTGAGTCATATCATTACTTTGGTTCTATCTTCAGAGAGACTTCAGCTTTCTAGAGATTTCAAAAGCTCGGCGTAAATGGAGGACGATTTCCCACCATTAGTGATGAGCGTGTTTACACTGTATTATCTGCTTCGTTCTAACTGTATCGCACAAGTAATTCAAACCCTGATAAGCGCGAACATGAAGATTAACAAGGTCACTCAGTGAATTCATGATACAGAAGCAAACAAAAACATCCATCCTCAGATTGAGAACGGTTGTTTTTCAGGAATTAAACTCAGCCTTGATGAGAATCAAAGCCAGGTTATTTATGTAGAAAGGATTCAGCCCCTCGGACATCATGTGGATTGTTGCGGGTGAGTCTGAAACCTGGGTGTGGTGAAGGAGCGAGTGGAATTTGCAGGAGGTCAGTCTTCAGCCAGCGGTTCCTGACAGGCTTTTACATCCCAACGTAAACACGCTGCCGCTCCTCTAACTGCAGGGAAACATTAACCCTCATCAATCAAACGTTACAGAGACATGCCAACAGGCTCCAACACATCAGGGGCATAACTTCTGCATTTCATTATAACTACGCAACAAACTGAACCTGTCACAGACTTTTCTCTACTTTTCAAACACTAGATGCAGATTCACGATTGTCTCTCATCATAAAATCATCCTTTTTTCATTGGAATAGTAGTTTCCTGATTCCAGGAAGTAGCCACAGCCTCACACTTGTGCGTCTCACACTGGCAAAGGCTCTCGTCTTCTCCTTTCATACATCATCAAACTAAATGTCAACAATTCAAATCTTCCAACAGTGTCATTCAATCCTGAATCCAAAGAATCCAACAGGTTGATCCTTCTCGATGCCAAACCTACCGCAGGACTCATTGCACTTCGGTGAAAACCATTTTTTAAAGAGGTGAACTTTAATCCGAATGAGTTGATGCTTCTCGGGTCAACCTGTCCGAAGCTAACAAGCTCTCTATGCAGCCGCAAAGCTGCAGCTGAAAGTAGTGATCGATGCAACAGACAGGCCAGGGACACAATCAGGAAATCCTCCTCAGACTAGACAGATTCGTCCTGCGCCGGCTACTTAGTCTACGAAGATGCCAATTAGAGTCCTCGGCAAGGATGCTTCCCCTGAGACGCAGCTTTTCAGCCCAGTGGGACATAGTTTACTTTAACGCAGAGCTGCAGGTAATGACTGTAACAAACTGGCACCTGTTAATCCTCCTCTGCTGGAGGTTTGTGCATCAGCTACAGTTGTTGGCGAGTTTTAATAAACTCTGACGCTCTGCAGCGCTGCCTCTGTGAGATGGCACCAGGCTGAGGAACATCCAGAAATATCTATACAACCAAAAATCATGATCCCCTTGAAAGCAAAGTCTGATGTTTCTACTTCACCTCCTCGTAGACAGAATAAAAGGGCCATTTATAGAATTGACAACAATGGACTGACCATTGACTTTAGCCAGTAAAGCGATTTCAAAACCAGTTAGATCTGAAATGTTTTATTCACGATTCAAGGTCACTGCAGGTGTGATCAGATCCTCCATTAATATATTTACACCTGAATTTCCTCCAGAGCCACAAAATCCACAAGATTAAAAGACGACAAAATCCCCCACAACCATCACATGTTGGGTTTCTGACCTTTCTATCATCATCACCCTCATTCAGCTACAAATCATAAATCAGTCTTTACAACCAATCAGCTCTGCATGTGTGTGTCTTATCCCTGTTTTCCTTCCAGATTCACAAACACACTCAGAAAGCATTTACACACACTCAGCCATTGTTCCCGTGTTTCACTTGGAGCGGAGGACAAACGTTATCAGACTCCAAACCCACAACGACGAGCCAAAAGCCATTTGCTTTCCCCCCTGAAATAAACAGGGTGTCCCTCCCAGTCCACAGGGCCAAGATACCCAGAGGATTGTTAACTTAAATCTTCAGCTTCAGCTCAGTCAACACAATCTGGTGTGTGTGTGTGTGTGTGTGTGTGTGTGTGTGTGTGTGGAGGTCAGAGTGAGGACTCACGCTCTGCAGGATTCTTCTTGAACGGTTTCTACAGCTACTTTAATTTCTTTTATTGCATCGCAGATTTTAAGTCACTCAATCTAACCTCGAGCTTTCAGTGACGTGTTGCAGATCAACTCGTTGAATTCAAACCGTTCTGTCCAGACATTTTCCTTGAACTGGAAGGGTTCTGTACGTCACAAGTCATGTGTCAGTTGCTCCAGATATTATCCAGTATTTTTTCAGATTTGTAAAATGTCCATCATTCCAAACCAGAACATAAACGTCAGGTGCAGCCTCCTGCTGCTCCACCCAGACACAATCAGGGAGGCTGTGTTTGTCAGTTTCGCTCTAAAGTTACAGAAAATACTTAATATCAGGGAACTCAGATCATTACATAGATTTTAAAAGTAAGCTGAGCCTTTTATCCACTTTAGCCTTTAACTATCTACGACTTTCCTGACACAGGAGATGCAACACCTCCACACACACTTTACTGCTGTAATACTTGACTTCATGCATTTTATATATTTCACTTTGATTTAATTCATGTATTTATAGAGCAATTTAAAATAGTTCCAATCTCCAGTATTCGCTCAGGAATCTTTTAAAATGTAAAGAATTCTAAAGTAAGATGTTTTTCTTTACAGCGGTGGCTCTGATGGCTCAGGAAGCCGGGGATCATGGGTAATATCCACCATTATGTCTCAGTTCGGTGAGTGGGCAGTCTGTCACCACACGTGGCTACAGATTTTGCACTTTGCAGGGGTTTTGCGCAACAGGCAGGGAATGCAACGTGATTCACATCCTGCCGAAGTACGGGCAATGATGCAATGCTGGTTAAAAATGATCTCCCATAGACGGTCGGAGGATGTCTCATCACTACCCTCATATTCATCAGCACAGTTGTTTTCAGCTCCCACTTCTCCCTGTGAAACCCCCCAGTTCACAAACCTGATTTCACTTCATTAAAACCGAACGATGATCAATGATGAGGTTGTTTCTCCACCCAAAAAACGTGGCTAGATTTCATTAATTCATTTGTCAATTATTTTAAGATACACACCAGATTTGTTCTAAAATGCTTAACAAAAGACGTGATTGTGGAACTAAATTCACACACAACTTTTATAAATCTGATAGTTCTTGCTCCAATGATTATTATGGAATTTAATTATTGTTGTGTTTATGTTTTATTTAAAGCTACATTGTACTTCTTTTAAATGATTACAGCAGTTTTTAACCTCTGATTTAATATGAATTATATTCCTATGTTCTTTTGTTGCATTATACATTTGTTCTCTTTCAGGACTTGTTTCCTGTGTTGTCACTGCTGAGAGGAAGGGTAGATTAAGACATCATTGTGATTGAGAAAAAAAAGAGGAAGAGACAGAGACGTGTGGATGTGGAGAGGTTTTGAGATTCAGGAAACACTTTGACACCAAGCAGCTGTCGATACAAGCAGAGGAAACAGAAACAGATAAATGATCTGAAGGAATCTCAGAAGATGCTTCATCTACTTGTCCTCTCTCTGATCCTCGCAGGTAACAGTACACACACACTAATATACAGTACACACACACACACTAATATATGATGACACGTTTCCTCGAAATACACATTCATCAGCTCATTTAGTTTGAGATAATTACTTCATGTAAATGTTCTCTGCTGCATGATATGACTTTTATAATAAGTCATGAACTGCACTGAAGAAAACACAGTAAATATTAAAACACGATGAACAGGTAGAGATGTTTTCTGTGTTTGTTTTCATGATTATAAAAATGGTTAATTATCCAAAATATGAATATTTTAACTAAAATTGAAGTCAAAACAATTTTCATTTATTTCCTGAATATTAAAGACCCCTGGTGGCAGGAAGCTGGCAGAGCACACGGCAACACCCAGTTTAAAGTGTGACACCAATTATATTAATGACTCACAAATACTTATTATAACAATAAATAAATACTTCACGTTTATTACTGTAATTAAACAAAGATTCTTTGACTCTGACAGTGTAGATGTTTACTGTTTTATTCTATAACATCAAGAGAAAAAACCCACTGTTATTAAACAATTATCCTGAAATTGTTGAATATTTCTCATGACAAAAATACTCAGTAATATTCTTGATAAATTCCTCTGTTTATTTACTGTTTCCTTTCTTTAAATCGTTTACAACAGGCTGTGAGGCTGAACTTGAAACCAAGGCGTGTACGAGAGGATGGTTTGAATTCACCTGTAAATGCAAAATGAAAACAAGTCCAACCATCGACATCAAGATTCCCAGAAGAAACGTAAAAAGCACTAAAGTGAACACATGGGAACAGGATGAGAATATTTTCTTGTACCACGATAAAGGAAATAAACTCCTCAGGGTGAAAGTCACAACACTGACGTCTGCTGATTCTGGGGATTACAAGTGTAAGATGAACAAAAAATCAACCGAAGTGGAGCTGAAACTGAAGAATGGTAAGAAAATGATTCATCTCATCAGCGACTCTCTTGTTCTTCGTCAAAGTATAAAAGTATAATAAACTAAATTAAAAGTAAAGAATTATAAAAATACAGTTACTATCATTATCAGTCATTGAGAGTTATACATTTATTTTTGAAGTTTAATTCCAAAAAATATTCTATGATATTTACATATTATGTATTTACTTTGCTGTGATGATGAGTAATACTCACAGGTCTGTCAGGATCATAGACTGTGAACAAAGATGGACGACATGAAAGCTCCTCAAAAGTGAAATGCCTTGATCGCCCCCTGGTGGCGGCAGTGTGGGTCACAAACCCCGCCTCCTACATGTTAAGAAAATGGGAAATGGATCAAACTAAGAATATTTAAGGACACGTCAGATGTTAAGATGTTTTCTGTGATTTGAGGTCGTTCTTATCACACTGATGTTTGTCACCTCTGCACAGACGTTGTCCATCTTTATTTAATCGACGGTATATACTCAGTCCGGCCTTTTTTCAGCAGATCATATCTTCATTATATTTTATTATTATTATTACACATTTCTATCTACTTGTCTTATTTGTCTCTTTTTAATCTTTTACTTTTTTCTTGAACATAAATTGATTTCTCTTAACTTTGTGGTTTTTAATGTCGACCTATGAAATAAATAAAACCTTGGCTTTCTCAAATACTGACTTATCTTCCCTGATTCAGTACCTTTCAATTTCAAGTCCTCATTGACGTACAGTAGCTGACAAAGTTAGGAAAATAGAGGTAAAGTCCTGATATGGTTTATACATCTGTAACCTTTTACGTTTCTCTTTTACCTGCAGGCGGCTGCCAGCAACCGCTTCATCAAATTGTTTACGCAACGGCTAAAACCACCGTAACATGCAACTATACCCCCAACGACAGATACGTGTTTTTTTTCTGCAAAGAGGACGGTTTTGACTGCCTGGACGTTTTTCCAACACAGCTTACTCCATGGTCAGAGGGAAGGTTCAGGCTGATGAAAATAGAAAGTGGCTTCAGCATGTCCATCAGCAACGTGTCCTTGCAGGACGGTGGCGTCTACTGGTGTGGGCGGGAATCAGCTCGTGGAAGTTACAGGAGTTCACTCAGACAAATAAAGCTGGAGGTTAAAAGTGAGTCATTACCGCCTGCAGCCTCGGATGTTTGTTCATATGTTAAGATATATGCCTCCTCCATGTTAGCAGATGAGACACGGCCCAAACTACTCAAAGTGGACGTTAATAATGTGTTTATCAAAGATGGTTTCTGTCATTTCAGGTCGTTCTTATCTCCCTGATGCTTGTTCAAGTGTTTTCTGATCAGTTTGGTTTTATTTAGTTATTTGATGATATAAAAATAGGCCGAGACGTCATGATTGACAGCTGAGACTGACTCCTGATTGGTCCAGAGCATTTATAAAGTGGGACCTTGCAACCACAGCTTCATCAACCAATCACAGCTGCACAGAGGAGGTGGTGACCTGCCGTCCATCTTTATTTACTGTCTATGATCTGGATACTTCTACTTCAATGTTCATCCATTACAGCACTTATCCTCTGAGGGTTGCACGGGGCTGGAGCCAAACCCAGCTTGACTCCAGATACGAGAGTAATTTGGAATTTGCGAGCTTCACACAGGCTCAAGTGGCCTTCCAGCAAAGAACGATCCAGTGCTGCAAGAAACAATGACCAGATCCTCTGAATCAGACGCTCCAATTGGCTGTGACGCCAAGTGCATATTTAATCATTTTGACTTTAATCTGTTTCATCTAGTTTCAGAGCCTCCACCTGCAACAACAGCCTCCGTCCATGAAACTACTGGACCTTCTACTTCCTCAGTCCAGACAACCATTGCATCTGCTGAGCATCAGGGTGAGGAAGGAAACTTTGGTTTTTAAAAACATCCGAAAAAAACACGTGAAAACTTCATTTAAATTCAATTACACTGATGATTCTGGACGAATGTTGTTGGTGACGGTCGTTCTGTTGTTGCGTGGCTTTGATTGGCAGGTGGTTCTTGGTTACTGGTTATCGTTGCAATTGTTGCAGTGATGTGTGCAGCCGCGTTGGTGCTTCTTGTCGTCATATACAAACGTAAGAGATTTCTCACTCTGCAGAACATGAGTCACTCACAAGTTGCCGCAAGTTGTGATGATGGAAATGTTTCCAGGGGACCCAAAAAAGTGATGCACCTGCTCTAGTTCAATACTCAATATATAACTATTTATAATATATTTTTTGGGTCCCCTGGAAACGTTTCCGTTGTTGTTTTTCTATTTGTACGTCTTCTTAATTTGCAGTGTGTCTCGGTCACCGTAAAATAAAAGCACTAATGTACAACTTTGATTTCTTCTCTTTCTTACATTTTCTCATTTGTCTCTCCCAGGATGTGAGGGATCAAAAAACACAACTCAGAACGAGGTAAATACTGTGTGTGTGCGTGCGTGTGCGTGTGCGTGTGCGTGTGCGTGTGTGCGTGTGTGTGTGTGTGTGTGTGTGTGTGTGTGTGAGAGCTTGTGCGTGTGTGTGCGTGTGTGTGTGTGAGAGCTTGTGTGTGTGTGTGTAATCAATAACAATTGGAATCTTCTTCCATGCCTGATATCAGAAGCCCTTGTGTCCGGAACCATGAATCAATTTAAAAGTTCAGTGTGTAGAATGTAGTGACATCTAGTGGTGAAGTGTCATGTTGCACCTGAACACCCCTCACCTCCCCTTTTGTTTTCGGAGCAACTGAGATGATAATTTCTCTTTACGAACTTTAGTTAGAGTTGATGCTTATTGTTAGGTTGAATATAACGTCTGTGTTTTTCATCCCGGCAGGATCACAACTATGTAGAGATAGAAGAGCGCCCCCAGAAGCCAGACTCAGGAACTGCACCAAAAACACTGTACGTCACTGCCAACTTCCCCACAAACGTTTCTGGCTCCCATTACTCCAACATCCTGTTTGAGAAAAGCTCTGGTGAAGTTAGTGGTGACACATATTCCACTATAGGGGGCAGTGTCCCGTCTCCCACCTACTATACTGTCAATCATCCTTCCAGCTTCTCCTGTCAAGTCCTCACAGGGGCTTTGAAAAACACAAACCTGGCTCAGACGTCAGAAAGAAACAAGACTATATAGAATATTTTGTCAAAACCTTTGTAAGATTAGCAGCTAATGAATCTATTGTACTGTGTTTTTGTTGTTATCATCTGTTCCCTATGGAAAAATCTGAAGAATTTGAGGAAAAACTATGAAAATGTTAATTATAACATGGAACCAGTATTTTTGAAAATATTGTGTATATATATTAATATAAAGTGTTTATCTTCATGTTTTACCAGATACCCTAAGAAACATACTTGATATATTGTATTGTATTACTATCAAGTGGTGAAGTGTATTTTTGTAACATAGAAGTAAATTTTCAGTTTCGGACAAATCGAAAGTCTCACCCCTGTCTGCTCCCTTTGACCTCAAAGAGAGAGAGGATCCAGATGTTGGTGCTCTTGAACATCTGAATATCTTTCATGTTTCTGTCGACAACAACTTCCTTAATTTTTCATCTTTTCTCTCAGAACTGAATTTTCGAGCCACCGGAAAAAACTGTAATTAGACATTTCTTGTCCCTGAAGCCTCTGACTGAACGTGTTAGTGGCTCCTCACGCCACAATAACACACCATTACATACAATAACATGGTGCCAGCCGCGTGTTGAGTTGTTTTAATGCGAAATTTCTAATAACAGATGTTACCCAGTGAAAATGACGTAGAAATATGAGCAACAGGAGCAAACATCTCATCAGTGAAGCATTTCTATGTGAAAAGGTTGACAAGCGCTAATCCTCAGAAAACACACGAGTTCTGACAGAAAGGGGAAGAAGATATCACAACACAACTGTTCAAACGCTGAAGACACAAAAAAACTAATTCAGAGACGCTGAAGAAAATAACATTTCAACATCAGAACCCAGATGAACAACATGAGGAGTTTGGTTCTGCTCCTCCTCTCGCTGATCACAGGGAACAACTTCACTACTGATTCTACTAATAACGCTAACAGCTCTCTAAGACGTAGATCCCAGCAGCTTTACTGCAGCACTTAATACAATTATAATCATCATGGATCAGAAAGTAAATACGTTTATTTTCTGTTTCCTCTTTTCAACATAACAGTGATGAAAGCTACAGAGTTTCTGTTTAAGGCTCTTTGACTTTGAATCTTTCTTAACACTTGACATGCAGATGGGGGTTGTTAATATTAATCAAATATTAAAAATTATTATTATTATTTTATGAATATTAAAAGAAAATGGTAAAATGATAACATTACTTCTTGTGGTGGTGATTTTAAGTGTAAGAAGACATAATGTGAAGTTCTGCAGATTTACCACATGTCCGTCATAAACTGTATTTTTATACTTACAAGTATGTTGGAAAATATACATTTCAACAGTGATTTGTGTTTTTACTGTATCTGAGCTCTTTCTATAAAAAAAATCACATCATAATGAAACATCATCCGGGGTCTAGCTCATGTCCATGCACTCTGCTCCGCTCCCGCCCTCCCCTCCCTGGACGCTCTGGTAAATAGAAGCCATGTCGGCGTTGGTTCGGATCTGGTTGGCGAAGTCGGCCATGCTGGGGCTCCTCTCCACGTCGGGCACGGCAAGCAGGGCGGCGACAGCGCGCATGGCCGAGCGTCGCAGCTCCTCCTGCTTCTCAAACTCCTGCTTTACGGAACCGGCCTTCACCTGCAGGGGGCGCCACGTGACAGAGATGAGGAAAAAAACACTTATGGACGTGATGGTGTGTGTGTGTGTGTGTGTGTGTGTACCTTGGTGGTGCAGGTAGCTTTAAGTGGCTCCACCAGTCTGTCCAGTCGTTGAAGAACAGCAGCAGGACACAGAGACGCGAGTCTGGCCAACATCAGGAAGGTCAGCATCTACACACACACACACACACACACACACTGAAACACACTGAATTCTACAGATTATTAATCAGCTCTCGACTCATCACTAACCGTCACCAACAGAAACCTGCTGCATTGGATGATAGTGCCATCTACTGGACTATAAAAAAATGTTTCATGTTTAAATGTCACCTCGGCTTCTGAGTTTTTTTCTTTTCTACCCACCCTGATGTCATAGTGGTCTTTGAGTCCTTCTTCTACATGATCCAGGAACTGCAGGACGTCAAGCCCCTCCAGGCAGCTGTCCAGCAGAGTGTACATACACTCGAACGCTGCTTTACGCACGTCCAGACCGTCGTCCACCGTGTGTTTGAACGGACCCATCTCCACCTGCAGGGAGCAATCATTTAAAACGGCCGCATTAAGAGAGAAACAGCTTCCTCAGCTTCCTCAGCTTCCTCAGCCTCCCAACCGGACAACCCACTTCTCTGATGAGGTCTTTCCTGATCTGCGTCTCCTTGTAGAGGTGAGGCAGCATTGTTCCCAGCAGGCCGCGGATCAGGGACGGTTTGTTATGAGCTGCGGAGTTAAACATCACCAAAGCCACGCGACGCACGTTGAGGTCTTCATCCTGCAGCGTCTTTAGGAAGTCACCTGAAGAGAGATGGTGTCAGGGTTAACAAACCGACATGATGTGTGTGAGTATAAAGTTGTACATCAGTTGGGAGGCTGCACTCTTAAAGAGCAGGGTAGGCTAAGGTCCGCCTACCAGCTGAGGATGGTGAAAACTTTATGGACAACGAGGCCATGTAAGGAGGTTTGAGTCCTCCTTTAGTAGCCGCAGGTTCAGGTCAGACCATTTGACGCATGTCTTCCCCACTTTCTCGTCCACTTTCACCCTTTAATGTTAAAATGTCTGATTTCTGAAGGCTTAATGTCAGAAAATTACCTTTAAAGAAATGTTATGGATGTTTTAACTGCCCACTGACGCAGGAAGGATTTCTCTGGTGCTGCCAACGGTCAGAGGAACTGTGAAAGGATCAGGTTTAGGTTTATCTTAAATCTCGGAGTTCATCAACGATCATCCGATGATGAATTAGCCTCTGAGGGCAACGTTCCTCTGTTCATTGTTTACAGTCCAACTAGTTCCAGTTATCACATGAAAGTGATACTTCTTGAAGTTGTTTTAGGTCCAGACGACATTTTGCTAATTTCTATTAAGAGCTAATTAAAACACATTTCAGTCAGTGTGTTCCGCCTCTCTCTCTCTGTCTCTCTCTCTGTCTCTCTCTCTCTGTCTCTCTCTCTGTCTCTCTCTCTCTGTCTCTCTCTCTCTCTCTCTCTCTCTCTCTCTCTCTCTCTCTCTCTCTCTGTCTCTCTCTCTCTCCCCCTCTGTCTCTCTCTCTCTCTCTCTCTCCACACAGATTGTTTCCATGTGGGCAACCAAAGCTCAAACGTGATACGAGAACCAGAAGCTTCCAGCCCTGAAATCTTCAGCTATTTGTCGAGGTTTGTCCACAGCAAAAGGAAACTTACCGATGCAGTCTTTCAGCAGTGAATCTATGGGAGCAGGTTGGTCAACAATAGTGAACTTGATCGCTGTCACCACTGTGCTGCGAGCCAGAGCCGAACCTGTGAGGGGCCGAGGAAAGTGTTTTTATTTGACCTTTAACAGAAACATAGAAAATGAACAATAACATTGTATTTGATTCTCTATCAAATGGACAGACCATAGACTGTAAATAAAGATGGACGACATGACAGCTGCAAAAAGTGAAGCCAAAACACCTGGACCACCCCCTAGTGGCTGGCTGCAGTACAGGTCATCTAAACTTCCACATGATGTCACTGTCTGAAATATGTTGGTTTTATTTTTGTACAATGGGAGGAAATGGCGACTTCTCCTCCCTCACACACCGTACCAGCTCTAAGTTGCTGTTTCAGTCGTGGTAACAGCTGTGCGGGGTCAACTAACGTCAGTTTCCCAAGACACTCAGCCACCAGGTTCCTGGTCCCCTCCTCCGGACACTCGCAGTTCTGAATCAGCAAAGCCCAGATAGACTCCACATGGGGCGAGAGACTAGAGGCTGGACAGGCACTGGACAGAGAGAGAGAGAGAGAGAGAGAGAGAGAGAGAGAGAGAGAGATTTTTCAAATAGAGAGAGTTTCATGACAAAATACATTTATTTTATCAACTCAATAACAGTGCAACTGAGAAAAAACATTAATTCCCACTCAAAGAAAACAAATTCACAAATGCGTCAGGTCACACACACCAGACACACACCTGATGACTTCTTTGAGCGAGTGGAGCAGCAGGTATTGTCTCCGCGGCTGAGTGGAGATCTCCTTCAGGAGGAAGGGCAGGTAGTCGCTCAGGCTGCCGACTGCCATGCTGCCTAAAGCACAGGAGGCTGCTGTCTTCACCTGAAATGATGATCCCACCATAAATCATCAAGGTTGACACCAATCCATGCAGAGGTGAAAACAGGAGTGTGTGGGTATCTAACCTCCTCACTGGTGGAGGTGAAGGCCTGCAGGATGACTCCCTGCACCTCCTTACTTCCTCCCAGACTGCCGCTCCTCCCCACCTCCCCGAGACTCAGCAGGGCCAGGACACGAGCAGACTCAGGGGATCCAGGATTCTTCACCTGAGGAGGAGAGAATAACTGAGACCTGAGCAGAGACAACAGAGACGGAGCAGAGAAGACCAGAGGAGCTGTGACTGACGAACCTCCTGGATGAGGCCGGACACGGTGCCCGGAGACTCCTTGGGGCAGGCGGAGGTCAGAGCAGCCACACAGCGAGCGACAGAGTGGTACGACTGTCTGTGGATGACGCCTCCGTCTGCTGAGGCCGGAGAGCTGTGAAAGGGCTCGGTGAGAGACCTCAGCAACTGACTGGAGGAGAGGAGGAGAGGAGAAGAGGAGGGGAGAGGAGAGGAGGAGGAGAGGAGGGGAGAGAAGAAGAGGAGGAGAGGAGAAGAGGAGGAGAGGAGGGGAGAGGAGGAGGAGAGGAGAGGAGAGGAGAAGAGGAGGAGAGGAGAGAGGAGAGAGAGGAGGGGAGAGGAGAGGAAGAGGATGGAATATTTCATACATACATATTTTCTCAGATGTAACAGCTGCTTCAGTGAAAACAGATTATAAATGTATTCACAGATTGAAACAGTAACTTGGTCTCCAGAGTTCATCTCTATGGATCAATTTGTAATCAGTTGTATATAAATTTTCTACCTTTACAAACTTGAGATTGGATTAATGAGCTGAAACAGTAGTTTTACTGTAAAGTCTCCTAACGGATTCTAATCACTGATAAGAAATTGTTTACAAGCCTGGGGGAAAAACTGGATTTTTGCACACTTGCAGTTTTTAATTCTTACGCATGAAAAACGTTCTCTGTGCAACATCTGTTCAAACACATCAAACGTCACCATCATCTCAAATCGGCTTTAAAACAAAAGCACCACAAACATTAACAATTATCATCAGATCGAAAACACTTTTCCCAACAGAAAACTGCTGAGCATTTCATCGAATTTTCTATTGGGGTGTAAACTGGTGGGACTCTTCCTGTCGTACCTGTAGCCCATGTTGCTGGTTTTGGACAGAACCAGCGCCTGGATGAAGTCCAGGATGGCTATGAGAGCGCCGCCCTGCAGGAGAGGAGAGTGGACGAGCCTGAAGACGCCCGGCAGCACGGAGGAGCTGATCTTAGCCAGAGAGGATGGACAGGCTCGGGCCATGCAGGTCAGCAAGGTGACGGACACCTGAACAGAGACACGTGCACTTTACACTGTTAATATATCCTGTTCATATTCTTTTCAAAGCACTTTAGGAAACAGAAAACCTCAAGGGTGATCAAGATTATATAGAAATCCAGGAAATAAAGTTCTGCTAAAGAGGTCAGAGGTCGCCTGAGGTTTCTTACGCAGAAACTACAGGATGAATTCCTATTCCACCTAGAAGAAGGATCAAATATGGGTCAGGGAAGAACTTATTACATTTTGGTGTGGATCCAGATCAGGGGGCGGATTCAATTATTTATTTTTCAGCATTTTAGTTGATTTCTCTGATAATTCATGATCTCGATGAAAAGAATTCAACATATTTAGAGGACTGATATCGATGAGCGTGATTTGGGGCAGCTTGATTGAACTCTGAGTCACATTCTAGTTTTTGAACGACCCCCATGTGAATCGTCCCACAGCCAATCACCTTTAGACAATAATTCTTAGCATGAGAATTGTTGTTGATACAGATTTGGTTCAGTGTTTTTCTCCCGACCTGAGACACATGCATGTCGCCCTCATCCACCAGAGCAGGAAGTTCACTGAGAACAGGCTCCAGAGCTGCAGGTTTGATGCTGGCGGCGTGATGAGTCACCAGCGCGGTGAGACAGGCCAGAGAGCCGAGCTTCAGCGTCCGCTGGTTCTTCCTCAGAAACGACCCCAACACCGACAGGGCCTCTGGCAAGATGGACGACAAGTCCACCTGGAGCACAAGGAGGGAAGTAACTTCATTATTCCAGCTCAACGTCAAATGAAAAACATGTCTTTTAAATAACAAGCTCAACCTTTATTGGAGAAGCAGCGATGAGGGTGATGGTGCGAACTGCCGTCAGTCTTGTGATCTCATTCTTTAACCTCTCCAGAAAAATCAGCAGAACGCCTTGCAGCTCCGCCCCTAGGTGGTCGCCAAGGTGACACACCATGTGACCCATACAGGAAATAGCCCTCTCTTTCACTTCCTGGTCGATGTCTGTCGCTTGGAGTCTTTTCAGTGTCACAGAAAACACCTAAGAATAAGATTAAGATTAAGATTAAGATTAAGAACAAGAACAAGAACAAGAACAAGAACAAAAATAAGAATAAGAATAAGAATAAGAATAAAGTAGAAAAAGAATAAGAATAAGAATAAGAGGAAGCAGGCCGGTGGAACCTGAGCCCTCGTACCTCTCTGACAAACGGTTTGGCATCGAACCCTGTGGCGGCGTTCTGTCCGTGCGGCCTCATCACCCTGACCAGTTGCTGAGTGACCAGCAGGGCCTCCGACGTGATCTTGTAGAAAGTGTCTTCTACACACGCCACCACCGGAGGCAGTAGCACCTGCAGACAGGACAGTGGAGGCGTGACGATAAAAACAAACACAGCCGAGAGCAACCGACAGCGGAGGTCATGCTGTTTGTTTTTTTAAAACCTTGTCGTCTCCTGATTATTGACAGAAAAGGTTGAGTGAGTGTAATTTGGTTTGATTTCATTATGTCCTGGAACAAATGGACAGAACCTGCATGTGGGGCTGAAAGGCTTGAGGAGGGTGACAGAGGAGGAGGACGTGGAAGAAGGAGAGAGCATCGATCCTCATGGTGGAGGAGGTGGACTTGTCTGTCAGGGAGAAGACTATACCTGGAGTCGAGGAGGACGGAAGGAGGAAGGAGGGAGGGAGGGAGAACAATAAGAATTGAAAGAAAGAAAGTGTAATTTCAGAGAGTACGGACAGAGGGCTACGATCCTTTCTGTATATGAATCTAACTTTGAGCATGAATGAGCCTGAAGAGCAATAATAAAAAGGGAGGAACAGGGAGTGTGTGTGTGTGTGTGTGTGTGTGTGTGTGTGTGTGTGTGTGTGTGTGTGTGTGTGTGTGTGTGTGTGTGTGTGTGTGTGTGTGTGTGTGTGTGTGTGTGTGTACCTGGTATTAGAGCAGGTATGTGTTGTTCCAGGGCTCCAGGTACAGTGTGACTGAGCTCGGTGAGGAGACCGAAGCAGCCCTGTCGAGATTTAATGCTCTTCTCCTTCAGCTGCCTGTGGAGAGTCTTCACTATCAGAGGCACCTGCACACACACACACACACACACACACACACACACACACACACACACACACACACACACACACACACACACACACACACACACACACACAATAATTACAGACCTAGAAACATTAGAAAATCTAAAAAATCTGTTCATTTCACACAATGTAATGTTTTGGTTTTTTTAATATATTTCAGAATCCTCAAACTTTCCAGTTATTTCCAGGCGCATGTGAAATTATTAAGTCAACTAGTGGAGTCACCCTCTGCTGGTTGTTCAAGAGAATACAGGTATCAGCCACTTCTGCATTGGCTTCACTTTCCGGAGTTTACATCCATTTTTACTTAGAGTCAACCAATGAGTTCTGGTCCAACATGTCTCTGCTTTTAACCTTTGACATCCTATAAATGTACGTTATTGAATCAGCGCTGGGCGTGAATCGTTCTCTACCTGCTCCTTCAACACAGCGACCGCCGGCTCCTCCTCCTGCTCCTTACTCGACCCTGGGTCTGAGGAGGCTCTGACAAGGCCGCGGTGGCTCGATCCCACTCGCGTTTGTCTCAGCAGCGTTGAAAAGGCAGCGAAGACGTCCGCCCTCACGTTCTCCTCACGCTCCTTGAAGCGGGCGAGCAGAGCCGGGCAGACGGAGGAGTAGAAGGAGAGGAGGAGGTCCCGGCGCGAGCTGATCAGCGCCTCCAGACACTTGATGGAGGAGCGTCGCACCTTCCAGCTCATGTCGTCGTCGTCGCTGTACTCGTCGTCTGATTCTGGACGAAGCCACGAGAGGAAACACAATACTCTTTATAATATTAATAACTAGAAAACTAGATAAACTATCTCAGACATCACACAAACTTAACACAACAAATTTTTTATTCTAATTTCAGCGCAACAAAAGTTTATTTTAAATAAAAGGTCACTCTGAACAAATGCATTATGGGTACTAATAATAGACATGTTGGCTGCAGTATGAGACTGACTCCTGATTGGTCGAGTGTGTGTGTGTGTGTGTGTGGGCGGCTCCACTTCACGAAGGGAACAGAAAACAGATGTTTTCACACAGACCTTCGTCGAGTCCGTCCTCGATGTCCATGCTGTCTTCCTCGTCCTGCTCATCATCGTCATAGTTGTAGTTCGGGTCAAAGGTCATGAACTGAAGACAGAGCTTAGTCACCGTGGCAACGTGGGGGGACATCTCCTTTGGACACCTGGAGATCAGGGGACACAGTTCAGGCAATAGAGAGGGAAACAAGGGTGTGTGTGTGTGCATGTGTGTGTGTGTGTGTGTGTACCTGCGTAGAAAGGCTTCGAAGGCCTGGAAACAATACTCTCTCAGCTCGTCATCCTCATCACCGGTGAACTTAACAACCATAGGGATCAGTTTCTCTAAATGTTCGCCTGAAGAGCACACACACACACACACACACACACACACACACACACAATATCCAGTGTATTTAGTTTATTTATGTATTTAAGTTTCCAGTAAACATGAGTATGACATGTTAAACTGATGTTCTCTCACATGCAGGAACACGTCTCACCGACTCGATGGCCGCCCTGGCGACTGATGGTTGCCAGGCACTGGATGTACGTCCTGGTCACTGAGGTGGGCGGAGCCTTGTTCAGCTCCGTCAGCAGGTGTTCTGTGAGCTGGGAGAAGAGGGCGGGGCTGCAGCAGGGCACCAGGTGACCCAGAGCCAAGATGGAGCGCTTCCTGACCGCCATCCTGGGACTGGTCAACTGACGACGGGTAGCGAAGGAGTTAAAGGAAGGGAGGTGGAAGGATGGAGCGAGCGAGAGATGAATGACAAAATAAAATAAACAAGATAAAAATAATTTAGTAGTAAACCTTGTTCACATATTTTGAAGTTGCAGTCTGAGTGTTTCTTACCTGAGGGAGGAGGCTGGACAGAAGAGAGCTGTGAAAACTGACCAGAGCACCACTCAGCCTGGAGGAAGAATAAAAACACAACTTTCTACTGACTCTGACACAGAAAACTCTAATATTTACTTCTGTTATATTTGAAGGCAATAGAAGAAGAAAGAATGCAGAGGATCTCGATTATATACATCTTTCACTGAAGTGGTTTGTATAGAAATTGAGCAAGTTTGTACATAAATACAAAGACATGTTGTGATGTGCAGGTGACACAATGTGCAAAAAGTTATTTTCCGTTAGAAATAGTGCAAATAGTATAAGTAGAGTGACGAGAAAAAAACCAGAGCAGTATTTTATTTTTCATTTCTAATGGTGTCGAGTCTGACTGTGTCCTAATGAGATGCTCCGAATAATTAAAAAGACGGACTGAGGACCTTCGGCTGTTACCATGGAGAAAGTGTTTAATCGTTACCTTCCCAACATGTCCGACAGGATGTCCAGAGCCTCTAGCTGAACAGACACGTCCTCCTGTTTCCCCATGGCCCCGATCAGCTGGGAGGTGATCTTCTTACAAACACTGGTCGTCAGAGTCAAACCTGGAAACACACACAACAAGAAGCCGGAGGCTGATTTTAAAAGTTAAGTGATGGATAAAATGTTGGTTTGTGAATTGAAACAGCCAGATGGAGGCCTGAGAGGATTGTGATTGGTCGGTTTGAGCCCTCACCTGACGACGACAGCGGCAGCTCGGCGATCACCGTCTTCAGTCCCATGCTGGAAATGTCTCTGAGCTGCTCCTTGTCCGACAACATGTTGGAACACAGAGTGTCCACCATCGTCTCCACCTGAGGCTCCTTCACTTTACTCACCAGAGGGGCCAGGCTGAAAATCAAACGCACCTATAATGAACTTCATTTATCACTTGTTGGAATAGAAAATACAGCATTTAAGTCACAATAAATGTAAATAAATTTTTACCATTTCACTGCCAGGTTCTGCACCTCTCCGTTCTTGTCCTCCAGCAGTTTGAGCAGCATCGTCACCACCTTCCTCTCGCTGTCCTCGTCCAGTTTAATGCTGTCCTTCTGCAGCTCCAGCATCAGGTCGTTAGTGGCCATGAACCTGGACACACACGCACACACACACACACACACACACACACACACACACACACACACACACACACACACACACACAGAGGGATTGATGAGTTGAGACTAAACAGATTTCCCATCTGACAAATTACATTTATGTTAATGTGGCTGATTTTATGTTATTTTTACGATTAAACGTCCGACTGCACAAACAGAAGTGTTAAATAGAAACAATCAGGATAATGATGATAATAATAACAATAACTTTATTTATACAGCACTTTTTCTAAACAAGGCTCCAAAGTGCTTCACAAAATACATGGTAAAATAAATAAATAAAAACAATAAAGGTCAATCTGACTGGCTACTGGCTTGTATGGCAGTATTATGAAAGATGTGGCCACTCAGCAGATCAGACATCGTCACCTCCGTCTTTATAAACTCAACTTACTGTCACAGGCAACAGAGTTGAAATCTGTCCCATTTAAGAAACTACATACAATTTAGTTGCAAGTAGAGGTATGAGTAAAAGTACCACAACACAGTAGAACTACAAATCACATGCTTTTTAAGTAAAAATAAGTTTTGAGCAGTGATTTAAAGTTACAGTGAGTAATAATGACAGATGAAGAGATTGTGGCATGAAAATACTAATAATTAATAATGGAATGAATGAAACAGTTGCAAATTTAATTTCCTTAATAAAAATATATATATTTTGTGGTGAAATGACAGAAACACAAATAATCTGCAGAATAATAGATTATAAAACTAATTAATTAGTTGCATCATGGAATCATCAGAGATAAAATAGAGTTGGACTGAGATATAGAAATTAAAAAAATTGTGAAAGTTGTCTTTGTAGTAAAATGACAAAAACATAAAGTAGTATAAAAATAAATAAAGGAAAAAGTAAATATGAGTTATTTGTAGTAAAATGACAATAAGAGTGATGAAAGGAGTCAGGAGTAAAAAGTGTCATCTCACTGTCAGACACACACTCACACACACACACACACACACACACACACACACACACACACACACACACAGTGTCTTACCTAAAGTCTTTGTCAGTTGACGTCATTTTCTCCAACAGGTTGGAGACGTGATAAGAAACATTCGACATCTTCAAAGTTTTTCTGTTTTATAATAATAAATAAAACTAAATCAAAGTGCAGCAACAGATTCAAGCTGACAACATGGCGACAGAGTGGAGGGTTCAGAGGCAGGGGACAGAGGATCAGTGCCCGGGGAGAGGAACCTGATACCGGGAGAGTCCAGACAAAAATAGACGGATAGGGAGGTTCGGGTCAATAGCGCCACCGTGTGGACGTAAACAGGGAGGGGGGAGGGTGGTGGTGGTGGGTGGATAAAATGTTCTTCAGTGGATTTTAACAAACAGGAGGAAGATAAAAGAGTCAGTTTGCTTCAAAAGTTGCATAAATCAGTCAAATCTTCACAAATACACATGAAATATGTGCTGACATCATTCAGTGAGATTCTCTCTCTTGTCCACAGTGACACTTTGAAATCATAGAAATAAAAGATGCTTCAGAACTTGGCTGAGAGTTTGAACGTTTTCTTCAGTATCACAGGGATCTCGTGACAGTTCTATGTGAACATTGCTAATTGGAACTCCTAACAGGGAATTCAATGGTGCCAGTGTCAAATATGATGAGGTAAGATGAATTATTATGGGGTGAGATTTAATGTTTATCCTCCTTGCTTAATATTAAGGAACATTTATACACCGACATGTTAAGGTTTTGTGGACGATAACAATAGTAATAAGTAGTTAAGTTGTTATTTATTGGAAGTGTGGTCCCTCTTTGATTCATTTAGTAAAAAAATAAATAATAATAATCACAATAATAAACAAACTGAATATATACCATCCTGTCAAAAAGAAAAAGTTTAACAATGAAAACGTTTTATTAGATTTTTCTAAGCTAAAATCAAATGTTGGTAGGTGGGAACCTTTGTTTGTCGTGTCTCGTTTCCTCCGGTGGAATCAGTCGTTGGACCGGGCTCTGCACTTGTTGCCACGTCGGACGCACCGGGCGGTGAAGCTCAGTTCGCCTCGTTCAGGAGTCAAAACATTGGTGTTCGGTGTTTCCTGCGCAGACATGGTGAGTTTAACCACCTGGGATTTGAGCTAACGGCCGTTCGACGTCTCCCGCTGACGTGACAGGGAAGCTAGCCTGTTAGCGGACATGCTAACCGCGGAGAGCTAACCACCAGAGTTACACTGCAATCTCCTGTGTGTGTTTAATCCTGATGTGTGTGTTTAATCCTGATGTGTGTTTAATCCTGATGTGTGTGTTTGTGGTTTTCCAGGTTTCTGTCATCAACACGGTGGACACGTCGCACGAGGACATGATCGTAAGTTGTGTTTCCGGGGAATGAAGCTAACGTTAGCTTGTTGCTACATAGACAGGTTTCATTAAGTGCACGTAGATGCTAACAGCCAGCGTAGCACAGAGGTATTGTAACAAGTCGTCACGTTGCTTGTTGGTCATTTTACATCAGGACGATATGAGCTGATTGTTTTTGTCCATTTGTTATTAAAACAGTTGAGCTAACGATTAGCTACGTTTTTCAAAATAAAAGTCCAATTATTGTGTGTAGTCTTTTTATGAGATTTGATGCTTTTATTCTTTGTAACCGTCCCGTTTTGTGTAGATATGAACTGATCAGACAAAACCACACATCCGAGTCTCTATAGACACTAATTACACTATTAGATTGAAATGAAATCACGAGTGGCCACTGTAATGTGAATGAGTTGATATTTATGTCGTCTCTTGTGTTTGTGGGATAAACAAATATATAATTGTTACTTTTATTATAAACGTCCATTAGTCTTGATTCTTCAGAATGAATTCCAGTGTTGACGTCTGCTTGTGTTCACGACTAACGATGAATCAGACAAATCACAACCTTGATTCTGTTCATGTGACTTATGATGTTGTCAGTGTTGCTGTCAATAGAAAAGTATTTGGTTAAGATTGAATAATTCATGCGATTGATAATTGATGTGTTTTTAATGACACTTCATTAAGTGATGATGAGAATTATAAGGAGAACCTGCAGCTCGCTTGAGGTAAAGAGAGTAAACGTTGTTCTTAGCTTCATCAGGACGACACAAACACCTCTTTAGACGAATCATCATGTTGCTAGATGTCAAACTCAGTGGCCACTGAACCCAATTAGCCAAACATCCGCTCATTTGTTTCTCTGGGTTTCAGCACGATGCCCAGATGGATTACTACGGCACTCGACTGGCCACCTGTTCGTCTGATCGCACCGTGAAGATCTTCGATGTCAGAAACGGAGGTCAGATACTGGTGGCAGACCTCAGAGGGTAAGAAACCGAAGTTTGACAACTGATCTGGGAAACTAAATCTGAAAATGTCTCTTTTTAAATTTAATTCATTTCCACTACAAATGTTCTTGAATCTGTGACACTGGATCCACATTTAAGATGTTCTGTCCTGTATATTTTACATCATAACTTTCACATGGAGGATTTTGAACTGAGATTGAGTACGTCTCTGTGTTTCTGCTGCAGCCACGAGGGTCCTGTGTGGCAGGTAGCGTGGGCTCACCCGATGTTTGGCAACATCCTGGCGTCCTGTTCCTACGACCGCAAAGTCATCGTCTGGAAGGAGGAGAACGGAGCCTGGGACAAGATGTACGAATACACCGGACATGAGTCATCAGGTCAGTAGATCTCCGGGTGAAATAACATTGCACCTGAGCTCTTCCTGTCTCCTTCACTTTTGTGTCTCAGTGCTCTTTTCCTATAGAGACTTTGTTTCTTCTTGCTGATTTCCTTTGGAAAGATGCAGGTTTTCATTTAGTTTATCTTTCACTTCTCGTGAGTTTCCTCCCTTTGGAAACAGAGACTCTGGGATTTTGTCAGTAACATAGTGTCGGTGCTGACCGGTGAATTAGACTCATCAACAAAAGATAAAGTAAATTCTAACCGTTGTGTGTCGTTCTCTTGAGACCTTTGTCCTCTTCCTAACTCCACTTGTGTGTCTGCAGTGAACTCTGTCTGCTGGGGTCCCTATGAATTCGGTCTTATCTTGGCCTGCGGCAGCTCAGACGGAGCCATTTCCCTCCTCACATTTACTGGAGATCAGCAGTGGGACGTCAAGAAGATCAGCAACGCACACACTGTGAGTCTGACACACACTTTTGAGTAACGCCCAAATTTAATTTAATCAATGCATGTAAAGAAATGTAGTGTTAAATGTTTAAATTCTCTATATATGCTGTTTATCAGTGCTCCGCTCCTTGTTATCTGCACTCTATTTTTCTATCCCATTTGCTTTGACATCTCTTTATGAACTGGGTTGTAATCTTCCTGCAGATCGGCTGTAACGCAGTGAGCTGGGCTCCTGCCGTGGTTCCAGGCAGCCTCATCGATCAGCCGTCAGGACAGAAACCAAACTACGTCAAACGCTTTGTCTCCGGAGGCTGCGACAACCTAGTCAAACTCTGGAAGTATGTTTGTGTGTAGTGAACTGTTCAAGACGCATGTTTTTAGCGACTTGAGACAATCATAGAGTTGTAGAGCAGAGTCACACGTTCTGTGCTGAATGTGCATTCTATATTAAATTTCAGGGTTTTTAAAGAAGCTTGTTTGGTAGAATCTCTGATGTGGTTGATGTGTGTGTTGAACACCTTTTTTGTCGTTGAAAAAATGGAGGTAAAAAAAAAAAAAATCTGAAATATTCCGTAATATGAGCGAGCCCAGTTTAACAGTCAGGGGAAACTGTGTTGATTTACACATTATGGTCTGTTTACACGTCATACTGGTACATACATTAAAATGTTTTATAAAGCCAAGTTGCATTATGGGTAATGTAGGCACCAGCTTTTTTTTAAGGATGAATAAGACACTGAAGAGTTTTGAGTTGTCTTTGTTAGGGATGAATGTGTTTTTAATAAAATTTAACTTTCACTGTTTTCTTTTTACTCTGTGTCCTCGCCTGCAGAGAGGAGGACGGTCAGTGGAAGGAGGACCAGAAGCTGGAGGCCCACAGTGATTGGGTGAGAGACGTGGGCTGGGCTCCATCTATTGGACTTCCCACCAGCACCATCGCAAGTTGTTCCCAGGTGAGATTTTTATCCCCTCTCCACTTAAATATTTATTGGCAAAGATGTGTATCATTAAACAGTGATGGTGGCTGCAAAACAAAGCAAAGGAACAGTTTGAAAGATTAATTTGTTTCCCTCCATCAGTCCAACTCTCTGATGTATTTAATTATAGTTCTGTCCCAACGTCACCATTGTCCTTTTTTTCATTTTGATCTCATCTGGGCTTCTTGTCATAGATTTTCTACTCGGATCCTCTTTCATGTGAATGTATTCGATTGTACCACTAGGTGGACCCAGAGATGACTTCCAGTTCAGTCTAAATCCTGATTTACAAACCGTCACCGGACGTCTCATCATAAACAGGCTGATTAATCTTTATTGCCCCTGAGGCAGAGTGAGAGAAAAGCTTTATTTACAGCGACTTAGAAACCAACGGCGTCTCGTCCACTGAATGAGACCCGTTCACTGTTCCCTTTGTACCGTCCTCCAGGACGGACGCGTGTTCATCTGGACGTGTGACGACCCGGCAGGAAACACCTGGACGACCAAACTGCTCCATAAGTTCAACGATGTGGTCTGGCATGTCAGCTGGTCCATCACTGGGAACATCCTGGCTGTTTCTGGAGGAGACAACAAGGTAGTTTATATAAAGTCGTACAGATTTTTACCCATAATGTAATAATTCAGAATTTGATTCATTGTGGAAAGTGATCTTTTCCCGACGTGTACTTTTGTAGGTGACGTTGTGGAAGGAGTCGATGGACGGTCAGTGGGCCTGTATCAGCGACGTCAGCAAGGGGCAGGGCGCCGTCTCCACCATCACAGACACACAACAGAACGAGCAGTGACACACACACTCACACACACACACACACACACACACACACACACACACACACACACACACACACACACTTTTGCCTGTTTCTAGACTTTATCAGAAAGAAGAGAAACCACAGTTGAACCGATGTTTGTTTGTTTCTTTTCCTTTTGATGATGTTTTGGATGATTGATGATAATTACCTGAAGATTTGTATCAGATGCACATTACTTTAAAATCCATTCTACCCCCGCCCGCCTTCTCATCCCACGATGCTCTGCTCCTGAAACATTCCACCTCCATCGGCGGAGAATAAAAAAACACAGAGAGGATCCCAGCATCCTCGGCAGCAGCTGTCCATCGACTTTCATTATGTGTGTTTGCCATTTAATCCACACCCAGAAAACAACCAAATCTTTGCTCTGCTGTTCAACTGTAAAGCAGTTTTCTTTTCTTCATTATATAAAATGTGTTGGTGAAAAACCAGATTCACTTCTGAGGCTGAAAACAGATTCTCATGTTCACACAGTGAGAAAATTCTGCCTAGTTTCTACTTGAGAAAAACTCAAACCTGAACTCCAGAGAATAAATAAAATCAATTATCAAGTGAACTGTTGACGAGTTCAGATTCTTTTCATCACGTGCCAGAGGTTGATTGACAGGAATCAGGTCGTCAACAGGTGTAAAACAAGTTCAGCCTTAATTCCTCAGCCACGACACTGCTACGGCAACCATACCTGAATCCATCAACATGTTGCCATGACGACCACGAATGGAGCTCAATTATAACACTTTTTTTTCTTTCATTTTTGAAATCAGAAACCAGTGATGTTTTTGGGGGGGGCTTCATATTTTATGTAATTAAATAACTTTAATGTCAAAACACTGTCTTGTTTCTTTTCTGTTGCGTGAGTCGTGATGTCAAACATAAAACTGCAGAGTTAAGAGACTTCAGGAGAAATCTTCACCCTCTCCGGTTCTGAACGTCAGGACTCGGGTTCACAGCAGAATAAACAGAACATGAGCTTTCACCTGAGTTTCAATGTTTATCTGATGAATTCATAGTCACAAACATAAATTCATCAGATAAACATTGTGTATCAGCTGGTTCTTCTTTCTATAGTAATGAAGAGAAACTTTTTATATTATTTATTATTGTCTGTAAAAGATATTTCATGAGTTAAGTTACAAACAGCAGTTTGAATTGTAACACACACACAAACTGTCACAGACACACACACACACACAGTCACGTGATTTCCAGTAACTACAGAGCGGAGGAGGAGCCAGTGAAAGTGAAAGTGTCAGACTTGTTCTAACAACAAGGAGCAGAGAGAGGAGACCTGGAGTCTGAGGCTGGTGAGTGTTCAGCAACATTTATATTATTTACAGAGGTGGGAAGTAACGAAGTACAAATGTCTGTACTTTCTACTAATTATATTCTCAAAACTGACTCGTTACTTGAGCAGCGGAGGTTGGAGCAACGCGCGCCTTTACGCACAGCGCACCCCCTGCCTCGGGAGATGCGCAGGCCCTGCGGCAGGTTTGCCGTCTGGGGGGACAAATTTAAATGTCTTTAAATACACATTAACATGAATCCAACATATTGCAGCGAACGGATAAATGAGGGAAACTATCCTATTTGTGTGCCTAGAACTTGTTTCCTTTTGCTGAGTTATCATAAGGGGCATTGTGTATCACTCCTGCTCCTGATTAGAAAGTGAAAGGTCCATGTTTCGTGATATTTACAGAATTGTTTAGTGGTTATACTGTGGTCTATTAGTGTTGCTAGGCAGACACAAGAGCCACTTGTTTATTCTGTTGTGTTGGTTCTTTGTTGTCCCTGAAGTTCAGATGCACTAGTCCATTACTATTTGAACCTCAGCATGTGGGGTTCACAATGTGTCAAATTATACAGTATATTTATATTTATGTTATAATTTTTCAGTCAGTTGAAATAAAACCTGAAGAGAACATTTTTGGGTTGTTTTGTGTCTGTATAGACGATAAAAAGCACTTTGCATTTTAAATTGAGGTAATTAAGTACATTTCAACACATGAGTTAAGTTACAAACAGTAGTTTTAATTTGAACACACACTTACACACATGTTTGTAGTTCTATGTTAGTGAGGACACTCATTGGCATAATTCCTTCCCTAGCCCCTAAACCTAACCATCCAAACTAAATGCTTAAACCTGAACCTAACCTTAACCTAACTCTAACCCTAAAACCAAGTCTTACCCCCAAACGGTCCATTAAAGGGGGGGGGGGGGGTCACAAGGTGAGGACCGGTCAAAAGGTCCTCACTCCGTAGGTTGTCGGCTCGCACTGGTCCTCACAAAGATAGCTGTACAAGAACACACACACTCACACACACCACACACACCACACAGAGTCATGTGATTTCCAGTAACTGCAGAGGAGGAGGAGGAGGAGGAGGAGGAGGAGGAGGAGCCAGTGAAAGTGAAAGTGTCAGACTTGTTCTAACAACAAGGAGCAGACGGAGGAGACCTGGAGTCTGAGGCTGGTGAGTGTTCAGCAACATTTATATTATTCATTCATATTATTTTACTGTCACTGACTCTGAGTCAGTTTTCTACTCAGTGGACTTTAGAGAGAGGAAGATTCAGGATGAACTTCTGTCAGTCAATCAACAGTTTGACTCAACGCTGTGATTGGCTGAGTCCAACACATTAAACCTACAACTGTCTCAGGTTACCGTGACAACAGGGAAACAGTGTAGGAGGGTTGACTCTGTTATATTTGAAGAAACACTGAGTTTACGTTCCTGGCTTCATTGTGTGTGTTTGAGCTCACTGTGTTTTTCTTCTCAGACTGAAGATGAGTGGTTATGAGGAGGAAGAGGAGAGAGCAGAGTCTCCAGGGTCCAGCTGTGTGTCTCTGAAGAGTGACCAGTCCAAGGATCGTCCTCCAAACTTCAGAACTGAACCTGGACCCTCACACACAGAGTAAGAGACTGTTTCTACTGTGACCTGCTCTGAAGAGGATTTAGTTTCCTCGAGTGTGGCCCCTGCATTAGGACACAGCTTCATTGAAGTTGGTGACTGAATCTCTCAGAATCACTCAAAGAGCTCAGACCTCCACGAGAACCAACACGCTCCTTATGAAACCACTTTGAAATTCACTAGAGACTCATTTGGATTTGAATCCTTGACAGAAGTAATGACAACCTGTGACTGGGACATGTGACTTATCAGGAAATGTCTTCACAGGGAGAGGAAGAGGAGTCATGTTTCTGAGGAGGAGCAGTCGTCCTGCTGTGCTTCGTGTCAGGACGTCCTGAAGGATCCAGTCTCCACCAGCTGTGGACACTGGTTCTGCAGACAGTGCATCACCTCATACTGGGACCGGTCTGGTTCTTCAGGAGACTCCTCCTGTCCCCAGTGTGGACAAAGATCCAGAACAGGAGCTGGAGCTCAGACAGCCGGTCAGAGCAGCACTGTACATGTGTCTGCTGATGTCTTCACTTCTGACATCAGCACATGTGGTTTTATTTTGTTCCTTCATACAGCATCAACATTTAACATCGTTAGAAAAGCACAAAGTTAAAAAGCTTTTATTTTCTGTAGTTTTTCTGTATCTGATGAAAACAATCAGCAGATTCTCAGATTCTCTGTCTCTGACATTGTTTCTTGTCTTTCAGCAGATCGTGGTCTGCAGGAGGTTTTAGATGAACATAAGCTCAGTGTGAGGAGGAGATGTGAACATGTGACTGAAGGAAGTGATGAAACAGGAAGTAGAACCCTCCTCAACAGGATCTACACTGAGCTCTACATCACAGAGGGACCGAGTGAAGAGGTTAATACTCAACATGAGGTGAGGCAGCTTGAGACGGCTTCCAAGATGAAGAGCCTCCACGACACTCCCATCAAGTGCCACGACATCTTTAAAGCCTCAACTGACCAGCAGAGCAGCATCAGAGTCGTCCTGACCAACGGCGTCGCTGGCGTTGGAAAAACCTTCTCGGTGCAGAAGTTCACTCTGGACTGGGCAGAGGGTTCAGAAAACCAAGATGTGGGTCTGCTGACTGTGCTTTCGTTCAGGGAGCTGAACCTGGTGAAAGACCAGCAGCACAGTCTCCTCACGCTGCTCCGTGTTTTCCATCCAGCGTTACAGAAGCTCACGGCAGAGACGCTCGCTGTCTGTAAACCTTTGTTCATCTTTGACGGCCTGGATGAAAGCAGACTTTCTCTGGACTTCAACCACAGGGAGCTTGTGTCTGATGTCACACAGAGGTCATCAGTCAACGTGCTGCTGACAAACCTCATCCGGGGGAATCTGCTTCCCTCGGCTCTCGTCTGGATAACCTCCAGACCTGCGGCGGCCAATCAGATCCCTCCTGCATGTGTCGACAGGGTCACAGAAGTACGAGGCTTCGCTGACGTCCAGAAGGAGGAGTACTTCAGGAGGAGATTCAGTGATGAAGAGCTGTGCAGCAGAATCATCTCACACATCAAGACGTCCAGGAGCCTCCACATCATGTGTCAAATCCCAGTCTTCTGCTGGATCAGTGCTACGGTTCTGGAGCACATGTTGACCACAGACCAGAGAGGAGAGCTGCCCAAGACCCTGACTGACCTGTACTCACACTTCCTGCTGGTTCAGACAAAGAGGAAGAACAACAAGTACGGTGAGGGACATGAGACGACTCCACAGCAGCTGACGAGGGCTGACAGGGACGTTCTTCTGAAGCTGGGGAGGCTAGCACTTAAACATCTGGAGGAAGGAAACATCATGTTCTACCAAGAAGACCTGGAGCAGTGTGGTCTTAATGTCACAGAGGCCTCAGTCTACTCAGGAGTTTGTACTGAGATCTTCAGAAGAGAGTGTGTGATCTTCCAGAAATCAGTCTACTGCTTTGTTCATCTGAGCGTTCAGGAGTTTCTGGCTGCAGTCTACATGTTCCACTGTTACACCAAGAGGAACACAGAAGAACTCAGCAACTTCTTGGGAACATATGGGAACACAAGGAGTAAAGTCTCCCTGGATGACCTCCTGAAGAGAACCATGGAGAAATCCCTCACCAGTACAAATGGTCATCTGGACCTGTTTGTTCGCTTCCTTCACGGCCTCAGTCTGAAGTCCAACCAGAGAGTCTTAGGAGGCCTGCTGGGTCGGACAGGGAACAATCCAGAGATCATCCAGAGAGTCATCAACAACCTGAAGAAGATGGAGAGTGATGACATTTCTCCTGACAGAAGCATCAACATCTTCCACTGTCTGACTGAGATGAACGACCACTCAGTTCATCAGCAGATGCAACAGTTCCTGACGTCAGAGAACAGATCGAAGGAGAAACTCTCTGAGATCCACTGCTCAGCTCTGGCCTACATGCTGCAGATGTCAGAGGAGGTTCTGGATGAGTTGGACCTGAAGAAGTTCAACACATCACACCAGGGTCAACTGAGACTGATCCCAGCTGTGAGGAACTGCAGGAAGGCTCGGTGAGTCCAGACATGATCAATAACATGTTCAATCAGTGGAGATGAGTCGTTCTTCAAACACACTCAGTGTTAAATGGTTCTCATTGTTTGGGCAGCATGGTGTTGCAGTGGTCAACACTGTTAGTGCAGCCTTTCTGTGAGGAGGAGGTTCTCCTGGTGTCTGCAGGGTTTTCTCTGGGTTCTCCAGCTTCCTCCACAAACCCAAAGACATGTAGATCAGGAGTTAGGTTAGGTATATATATAGAGCTGGACTGGAACCACAGCAGCAATGAAGAGGAGCAAGTTCATTATCCAGACTGCGGAAGTTACCCCCAAAGAGACAGGACTGAGTTAGAAAAGCACAAAGTTAAAAAGCTTTTATTTTCTGTAGTTTTTCTGTATCTGATGAAAACAATCAGCAGATTCTCAGATTCTCTGTCTCTGACATGTTTCTTGTCTTTCAGCAGATCGTGGTCTGCAGGAGGTTTTAGATGAACATAAGCATTCGAATGCATATGAAACATAAACCCACGTGACTATCATGTATTTTATTAGGAATAATATTAGAACTTTAAAATTGCAAAAACTACTGTTAAAGTAATCAAATCAAATATTTTGGGGCATACCACACATTAATATGAGGTCACTGTAACCTTTGACCTTTGACCACTGAAATCTAATCAGTTTCTCTTTGAGTCAAAATGTGAAGAAATCCCCTAAAGACAGACTTGAGACATCAGGTTCAAGAGGCCATGAACATGTTCTGTGACCTTGACCTTTGACCCTTGACCCCCTCAATCTAATGAGTTCCTCTGTTAGTCTGAATGAACGCTTGGACCAAATCTGAAAGGATTCTCTTGAGGAGTTTTTAACAAAAAGGGGATTTACCAGGGTGAGGGTCACATGATCACGTTTTGTATGAATGTTGTGTTTTCTGATTTAATTCTCACAGATTTGATATTTTCTTTAATTACAGACTCGTTGGTTGTCGACTCTCAGAGACTCAGTGTGAAGTCGTGGCCTCAGCTCTGAAGTCAGACCCCTCACATCTGAGAGAACTGGATCTGAGCCTCAACCACCTGCAGGATTCAGCAGTGAAGCTGCTGTGTTCTGGACTGGAGAGTCCAAACTGTGGACTGGAGACTCTGAGGTCCTTAAATCCTTCTTCACTTTTCAGACTTTCCTTCTTATTGGGTCATTATTTATTTAAATTGTCTCAGTTCTGCTCTGCTCACTGTCCCTCAGTCATCTGTCACTCACCCAGCCTGTCAGTCACGTCCACCTCATCAGCTCCATTCACCTGCACTCACCTGCTCCTGATCACTAAGAAAGTGTCAGTAAATAACATGTGGACTGAGGCCGAGCACTCGTCCTCCTCAGGTTTTCAGAATAAGACACGTTCTGATTGAAACACGTTGGACAGTTGATAAGTATAGAAACAAACAGGAAGTGAGTGTCAGGAGCCATCTCTACTTTAAACAGTGTTTAATTACACAAACCTGCTCAGTGACCAAACACAGAGAAGAAGGAGATGAATGAAACAATGGTCCAACATGTCTGATCTGATATTTATCTTCAGGTCACAGACTGGACTGAGGTCAGCAGCATGTTGAGAGTCTGTGTTGACATGATGACGATCCACAGCAACAGGAGGACACATTCTAATATTCATATTTCTTTATCCAGGTTGGAGGACTGCAGACTGTCAGAGATCAGCTGTTCTTCTCTGGCTTCAGCTCTGAGGTCAAACCCCTCTCATCTGAGAGAACTGGATCTGAGCTAGACAACGACCTGCAGGACTCAGCAGTGAAGGAGCTGTGTGGTTTTCTACAGAGTCCAACCTGTCTTCTGGAGACTCTGAGGTCAGTTCACTGACTGACTTCTGTAGATCTCATAGTCTATAAAACAGCATTTATACCCAATTGATCTCATTTAATTCTAATTTAACATAATTCCTCTTCATACATAACTTGAATCCATTCATTAATTAATCTGTGACATTTTAAATATTCAGCTACTTGTTAAAACACTGAGTTTAGTTCTGGATTTCCTAAACTGATCTGCAGGACAGAGACCGGGTCCAAATAATCTATTTGTACTGAATCAGGACTCGTTTTTAGTCCAACATGTCTGATTTCATATTTATCTTCCATGTTATGAGTCTGTGCTCACATGAATATGTGTCTGTTATTTTCACACATGAACTCAGTTTAATTTACAGTTAAGTTTTATTCTTTATCCAGGTTGAGGAGCTGCAGTCTGTCAGAGATCAGCTGTTCTTCTCTGGCTTCAGCTCTGAGGTCAAACCCCTCTCATCTGAGAGAACTGGATCTGAGTCTAAACAACCTGCAGGACTCAGCAGTGAAGGAGCTGTGTGGTTTTCTACAGAGTCCAACCTGTCCACTGGAGACTCTGAGGTCAGACATCATGTTTTAATGTTAAAGGTTCAGTGTGTAGAATGTAGTGACATCTAGTGGTGAAGTGTCATGTTGCAGCTGTACATGAAAGAGAACCTGTGGTAGTCCAGTCTGGGCTACTGTAAAAAACATGGCTGCCTCCGTAGAGAGGACCCGCTCCTGATGTAAATATTAAGTATTTAAATATACAGTATTTAAATGTAAATTATTTAAATATACTGTATTTAAATATAAAGTATTTAAATATAAAGTATATAAATATAAATTATATAAATATAAAGTATATAAATATGAAGTATGTAAATATAAATGTCTCATTCTAAAGTAAAGAAAACAACAACTGGTACAGTTCAGATTCAGTTCAACTAGTGAAAACATCTCCAGGATTCTTTTCTCTTCAGTTTCTAACAATGGATCCTTTCACCTGAATCTTCCACACTGGAGCTTGAAGGTCAAAGTGCAGAACATGTGTTCCTAACAGTGACACTGATACTGAGCTGAGAGATGTTTGTAGAATGAGCGCTGAGGACCGAGTCAGGCTCAATGTGACTGAAGTTTTACTGACAGAGAAACAATCCAATGCTGGACAATGTGTCCATGTGATGTTTCTGTGGAAGCTAACCAGGACTTGTCCCGGTGGTCCTGTGGACCGACCACATGACAGCGTGCTGCGTTGGTGTTCTGGGACTGGGCTCAGGGTCCAGAGTCCAAGTGGATTATATTTGATGTCTTTTATTTTTAGGACCAAGTTCTTCAGCCCTGTTTCTTCCACTTTGGGTTCATTTCCAACATGAAACCCTTCCTCTGGTTTCAGGACTTACACGGGGTCGTCCATGCCTTTATCTCTTCACCACTAGATCTCTGTCCCGCCCTGTACACACGTGTTCCTCAGGCTCCCGGCACCACTTTCAACTGGTCCAACTGCTGCTCAGATCATCGCCACTTCAAGAAAACATGATCATAGTAACTGCTCGCCCTTTCACACATCAACTGTGGAAGCATGTTCTGACAAGTGGGTCGGACATTTTCTGGAGCTGAAGCAGCAGCAGGAGATTGTCCGGGTCCGACTCGTTCACAGCAACAGGAACATGTGGGAACATTCAGACGAGGGGCGGAGCCAAAACACATATCTCCATGACAACCATGGTTACGTTAAGTTCTGTTAAGTTACAGGTTCACTGTGAAGGAGTTAGTGACGTCTCCAGGTGTCGTACATGTGAACGTGGTCCACTCGTTCACGTGTACGACTCCTGAACATGTCCAGCAAGACATTTAGAGACATCTAGTGGTGAAGTTACATATTACAAACACCTGAACCCCGAGGACACGAGGACTTTCAAGCTGTTTTCAGTCATGAACTCTGTAAAATAGTGTCTGGACATTTTCTGGACTTTGACTTTCACATATGAAGAACGGGTGGAGCAGCAGGAGGCCGGACATGACGTATGAACTCTGCTGTGGAAAGATCAGTGTTGTTGTTTACAGCTCATCCACACCGGCGTCGGCCCTCATCACCAAAAGATCTGGAACCTCCTCGTGTTTCCAAGTTGACGTCTTCGTCTTCTACGTGTACGGCTCCTCTTCTTCATCCTGAGATCTTTGTGTTCTTCCAGTTTCACGTCCGTCACGTGTTAGAAACCTCGTCAACACGTCCACTCGCTCTCTGTGAATCCTCTGGACATTCACCTGCTCTATTCTCACATGGACTCACTCAGAAACTTTATTAGGAGGCTGCAGGAGAAGTTCCAGAAAATGTCCAGAACAACTTGACTCAGACTTCAGGTCTGAAAACAGAGACAGTGATGTTTAGTCAAAGTTCTTTATTTTCACACATGAACTCAGTTTAATTTACAGTTAAGTTTTATTCTTTATCCAGGTTGAGTCTCTGCAGTCTGTCAGAGATCAGCTGTTCTTCTCTGGCTTCAGCTCTGAGGTCAAACCCCTCTCATCTGAGAGAACTGGATCTGAGCTTCAACAAGCTGCAGGACTCAGGAGTGAAGGAGCTGTGTGGTTTTCTACAGAGTCCAACCTGTCCACTGGAGACTCTGAGGTCAGTTCACTGACTGACTTCTGTAGATCTCATATCTATAAAACAGCATTTATACCCAATTGATCTCATTTAATTCTAATTTAACATAATTCCTCTTCATACATAACTTGAATCCATTCATTAATTAATCTGTGACATTTTAAATATTCAGCTACTTGTTAAAACACTGAGTTTAGTTCTGGATTTCCTAAACTGATCTGCAGGACAGAGACCGGGTCCAAATAATCTATTTGTACTGAATCAGGACTCGTTTTTAGTCCAACATGTCTGATTTCATATTTATCTTCCATGTTATGAGTCTGTGTGACATGAATATGTGTCTGTTATTTTCACACATGGACTCAGTTTAATTTACAGTTAAGTTTTATTCTTTATTCAGGTTGAGGGGCTGCAGACTGTCAGAGATCAGCTGTTCTTCTCTGGCTTCAGCTCTGAGGTCAAACCCCTCTCATCTGAGAGAACTGGATCTGAGTAACAACGACCTGCAGGACTCAGCAGTGAAGGAGCTGCTTGATCTGAAGCAGAGTCCAACCTGTCGACTGGAGACTCTGAGGTCAGTAGATGGTTGGAGTCAGTCCACGCTGCTTTCATCAGTATGTTACTAAACACAGTCAGTATCACAGATCCAGGGTCTGTGCTACCAAGCAGGATTTGTGGTTATCAGGTTAACTTCAGGTTTAGTTTTTTCAGTCCTACGAAGCTCGTCCACTTCTTAACGAGGTAAATCACCATGGTAACTTCTGATGAAGGGCTAACCTGCTCCAGGTTAAGTTGGAGATCAACCCGTATCAAAGCTCCGCCCACTGACCACAGTGACTCTACACTGTTGTGTGGTGCACACTCTCCTTAAAGGGAAGGATAAGGGAAGTTTAAATCAACGTCTGGTTGGTTCAGTTGATCTCTAACTCACCCAGTACATCTCAATCTCTCCAGACTCATCCTGTCACCAAAACACCAAATGCACTCAGTCAGCTTCCTGAAGACAGGTCCATGTGTCTTTATTGAGGAGTGATGTCAGAGGTGTCCACCACAGTGTGTCCTCAGAGACAGTGTGTCCTCACAGTCAGTGAGACAGTGTGTGTCCTCAGAGACAGTGTGTGTCCTCAGAGACACTGTGTGTCCTCAGTCAGTGTGTGTCATCTGAGACAGTGTGTGTCCTCAGAGTCAGTCTGTGTCCTCAGAGTCAGTGAGTGTCCTCAGAGACAGTGAGTCAGTGAGACAATGTGTGTCCTCAGAGTCAGTGAGACAGTGCGTGTCCTCAGAGACAGTGAGACAGTGTGTGTCCTCAGAGTCACTGAGACAGTGTGTGTCCTCAGAGACAGTGTGTGTCCTCAGAGACAGTGAGACAGTGTGTGTCCTCAGAGACAGTGAGACAGTGTGTGTCACATCCTGGGATTCAAACGTGTCAAGAATCTTCTTCTCGTCCACTCGTCTTCTTAGTAAACAACAAGATTCAGATCTCGTGGCCTCGAGTTATTTATCTCGTTCACACGTCATTATATCGTGGTCACGTAATATATTTTTCCCAGATGCCACCAGGGGGCGCTGTAACTTACACACTGACACGATCCCAGATGTTTTACCAGCTGTTCTTCCTGCATTCAGCAGCTGTGACTGAGTTTCTTTTATTCTGGATCATGTTTGTTCTCCTCTGATTTTTATTATAGAACAGTTTGATCCTGGTTGTGAAATATGAGGCTCTGCTGTCAGTCAAACTGTCCATGTCTGTGATTGGTCATACTCAGTAGACCCCGCCCCTTTCACGTGCACGCTCAGATCTCGATGAGGAAAACCTGAGTTAACTTAACGAGTTGATAACCAGCGTCATGTGACCACTTAGCCTGACTGTGTCTGTCAGGTTAAGTTGAGCTGGATCTCAGAAAGATCTCCTGGACATGTTGAAGTGGCTTCGTAGTTCAGGCCTCAGTGTTTCCTCAGTGAAGCTGTGAGAGGACAATGAGGACAGACGTCAGGATTGGACAGAGACACAGAGATACAATGGTCGGCCAATCAGACGAGCCACAAGCTGCTTGGGATCATGTGATTGAGTTGACGTGAAGAGGACAGTTGTTGTTGTTTTTATGAACAGGAAATGAAGCTGGACCACAGCTGACAGCCTCACACGAGGGACAGAGACGGTGTCGTCTTCATCTGATCTGAGACAGTTTGTTCTCTCACTTCATCAGTGAAGAACTGATCAGGTGGATCTTTGTCACAGCTCTGAGATCAGTGGGACTGAAGCCTCTCCTCATCACCATGGTAACCAGGAGCTCTTTATACAGAGCAGAACCTCTGCTGAGGTCCATCTGTCTCATCTGGTCCCAGTTTGTCAGAAGCAGATGTTCATCAACACACAGTGAAACATGGCTTCACCTGTAACAGCAGTAAATCCACCTCTCAGGTGTCCACTCTGCACTTTGACATGCAGAGGAAACACACTTAGCTCTTAGCGTGTTCATTCCAACACGTGAACATGAAGCAGAGAGGAAGCTGCTCCACCTCTGAACAGGACTGAAGTCCCTGCTGCTCTTTCTACTGGATGTGCTGCATCACTGACTCACAGCTGATGAAGTGAGTCTCTGTAACACTGATGTCTTCTTCTCTCAACAGCTGGGGGTGGTCTTAGTGGAGCTGAGTGTGAAGAGGACAGTGTGTGTGGACGGAGGCTGAGCTGTGTCCTGAGGATCCAGAGGCTGAAGCAGCAGCAGCTTGTGTGTAGTCTCCAATCTACACAACCCCTAATCTGCATGTGTTTGTGAGATGAAGCCGGAAGCACCTGGAGACAACACGGGGACAACATGCAGACTCCACACAGGAAGACCCCATCTGAACCGGATTCAAACCAGCAACCTAATTCACTGACCTTCCATTCTGCTAAAAACCTTTATCTTGATGACATTCTCTGTTACATGTGGCATCTATGTCACTTGTGTCCGTCCTGGTAGAGGGATCCTCACATGTGTCTCTGAGGTTTCTACCTTCTTTACCTGTTTAAAGGGTTTTCAGTAGTTTGTCCTGACTCTTGTTGAGGGTTAAGAACAGATGATGTCACACCTTGTTAAAGGTCTGTGAGACAAACTGTGATTTGTGAATATGGGCTCTACAAAAGTTTGATTTATTGATTGATTGATTGATATTGGGCGTCAGGAAGTGGCGATGTGTTATTGTTTTAGTAACTCCACACAGTAGCACCGACCCACTGAGAAGGTCTTCACATTTAAAACAGGGTGAAATACAGACATGGTCTCAGGTTGTGGAGGAAGTGCAACTGACAAGTAGAAAATACTTTTAGATTTTAATATTGTTGCAAGGTTCAGATTGTTTCAGAAGTGAATTTATGGGTTTGGAGTTGCATGGTGCACTTTGTGTAAAAGTTTACACACACACACACACACACACACACACACACACACACACACACACTCACACACACTCACACACACTTCACCTGGATATGTGACACCACAGCTCCCCTGTTCTCCAGTTTCTTTCCTCCTCTGAATCCACCCTGGGGACGTTTAAAAGGCCACGAGACACCTGAGACCGTCACTGTGGTCAGACATCTTACACTCACCTGTTTCTCTCTGCTTCTCTGACTCAGTCATTTCTGCTCAGCTCAGCCTGTTTCCTGCAGGTCTTCACTCTACTCTTCATCTTTTTATCACTTTGCATCCATCTCTCGCCAACATGAGTCTGAGTCGTACCAAGAGAATCAGCTCCAGCAGCTCAGTGCGGAGCAGCAGCACGTCCAGGAGGCTGAGCGGCTACGGTCCAGGTCAGGGGGCCTTCACCGGCGTCTCCCTGAGCAGCAGCTCTCTGTACGCGGGTGCCAACGGGCATCACCACGGCTTGGGGGCCCCCCTGGCGTCCCTGTCGGTCAACAAGAGCCTGTTGGCCCCCCTCAACCTGGAGATCGACCCCAACCTGTCGATGAGCCGAGCCCACGAGAAGGAGCAGATCAAGAGCCTCAACAATCGCTTCGCAAGCTTCATCGACAAGGTAAAGGAGGAGCGAGGAAGAAGTTGGTCGATTAATCAGCAGTGGAATATTGATCAGAAGCTAAACTCAGCATTCAGGCATCAAACGATAAACAAGCCTCTGTAATGCGAAGATTATTATGAATATTAAAAATATTTTGAAGAATATATCAAGTTAGATGTAGAAGTTTCTGTTTCCACAAATAAATCACATATTGTTTTTATTGCAAACTAAAAGTTGAGTTCATTAGAAGGAAAAGCTCAACTTTTAATGCAGTCAGGGTTTTACGACACTTTCACTTGATAAAGTTTCCAAACGTATTTAATTGACATTGACTAAGTCTCTTCTCAAACGCAGTTTCTCTGTTGTATTTTTTATTATCCTTCACTGTCACTTTTTAGCTTGAACATGATCTGCTGCTAAATTAAAGTATCTGTTCTGCTCATTAATTATTAACTAGAATGTAACTCAGGAGAGCGTATCCTTCCACCAGGGCTGAACAATCCTACACACATCATCTCGTTCTTATTATCGTCAAACTATACAAAAAATACATGAAGTGGTCGGAAAACTAAACGATTTATTTGTATCTTAACTTAATTATCTGATAAAGACAAATAAACGTAGTATTATTAAGTATTATATCTGCACCAAATTAATCTAACGGATGAGTCTGGAAACTTGTTTTCACATTTAACACTTGACAATCAAGCAAGTTAAACTGTTCTTAATTTAATGGTTTTGTGTTGTTTCTGACCGACGCTTTCATATACGATTAAATGAATACACATGACATCTTTACTGCGTCACCACAGAGCAGGAGTTTATTCACACAGCCTCTCAATTTAGACACAGCTGTTAAGTGTTCCCTTCACTTTCTGTGGGAGAAAACCAACCTGACAGGTTGTGGTCATGTCGATCCGTCTGTTACTGTGGATCCGTCAGAGAAAACCCCTTAAATAACATTTACACCCCTGTCTCGTACGGAGGAACAAACCTGCTGTCACTCTGCACGATGAAACACACACAGTTCATTTGAACTCACAGTTTCTGTCACTGAGCAGCAGCTGAATTAAAAGAAGTGAAATCACGTGAGTCCATGTTCATATGAACAGTGCAGCAGTTTTTGAAGCTCCTGATTTGAGTTTTGCAGCAGACGACCAGAGTCTGAACCGTCCCCACGTGACCTCGGTTTTATTTCAGGATAAGTTACAACAAAATAAAAAGTGAAAGAGTGGAAACCTCCACGAAGGCCCAACAGTCCCAGTCTGCACCGAATCCATCATGTTCATTTGGATCAAATTAAACTACTGAAGATACAAAGATTCAAACTGTTGATTCTCTCCTCACTGATCTCAGCTACACATCGGTGGTAGGGACAGGGTTGTAGCTCTATCTGTTACTGTGGCTGGTTGGGCCGACACACTTATGCAACCACACTTAAATCTGCTAGATCTGGATTTTAACTTTGGATCTGCACCATCAGTTCCATAAAAATGTCTAATTTGTAAATTACTGGGTGTTGGGAAAGCGTGAACACGGAGGTAAACATGGTTTCTGTGCCGAGGCTCCTGAAGAACACAGGTTGTGCTCGTTTCCCACAGACGCAGCGAGCATCTCGGGGATGAAGCTCGACATTGATACCGTACTTAGAGAAACATCTCTGCTTTCTCACGGAGTCGGTAACACACCCTCACAATGGAGGCTTTGTTGGCTTCTCACATCAGCACCGATACACTTCAGGCGCAGAGAGGCTGGACTGAATCCGCTTGACCAAATGTACATGATGAACCTCTGCTAACAGACTTAAATCCATCACACAGAGGTCAATATTATATTATTACATAGATCTGGATCAAAGCTGAACATTCATCTTTTGTAAGCACAAGGCAGGAGATGACGTCATGTCAGAGCTCGACCAGACCTCTTCAATGGAAGTGATGGTATTATGATAAACTGATGATTCAATTAAAATGTGTTAGAAGTAGCATTCATGATACAAATCACACATTTTGACCTCGTATACCTGCTTCTTATACGACAGAGTATTAGAGCCACTCTCATTTGAGATGTAATAGAATAAAATCATAATATGGTGTTGAACAAAGTGTTAAAATGAGGAATGTGGAGCATCTTTTTGAGTTCTTCTTCAGTATAAGTCTCCTAAATGACTTAATATGACGTATTTCTTTCTCCAATATGGCCCTAATACGTACTGTCAGTCATTATCATTCTACAGGGTGTTAGTAAAAGAGTTGTTAGGAAAAGCAACAACATTAAAAACACATTAAGAAGAAGAATGAAGAAAGATCGGGCCCTGGCTGCTGATCAGTTTCCATTTCACAAGACAAAATATTGTGAAAGCTCCCAGAAACCATTTGAACCGTTGTTCATTCATCGCCGTCGATGAGATGCTTGATGTGACTTCCCAGAGAACAGGTCACACACACAAGATTCCTTGTCCACAGAGGTTTTAGTTTAAAAAGAATCTAGGTCTGTTATTTGTTCTTTGTTTATTGATCTAAACGATCAATCTCGTGCCACAGAGAGACAAACTAGTTTAAGTGGCAGGATGATAACTCAGTTTAATCTGATTCAGACTCGATCTCAGGATCAATGGGAAATATAATATTATTTATAGATACTGGATATCACAGAAACACACTTAGATCTGATCTGAGGCTTCAAACCTTAAGAAGGAAACTAAGAATTCAGCGAATGCATCCGGGATTTAAAAACCCATTTAAACCCTGGACTAGCTGCTGGTACTGGGCCACTGGATATTTGAGCCATCTGTCCCGTTTCCGTTTCCATTGAGTCGAGTCGTAACCTGATAAATCAGGTGAGACTCGGCGTGGTTGTGTATCAGAGGCAGATAATTCGGCCCCGAACAGAAAACAGGCTTTGTGTTGAGCGGAGGACGTATAATGGGAGGTGGATGATCCTGAGGGCAGGAAACCTGAGCTGTGAAGATACCGACCTGGAGGACAACGGTGACATTGAGCTGGATTTTCTGCTGGAATGAACCAGTGATTATCTGAGGAGGGACATTATTTACCCAAACTATTCAACGTCCTTTCGCTCTAATCGATTTCTTCACAGGACTAAATAACAGAATCATTGAATCATAAAAAAACTAGCAAGACATCCTGCCACAACATGAATAATTTTAATTGTCACAAACTTTTCCATTAGAGTCAAATCTAGGGTCATGTTGAGTCCAGCAGTTTCTGTTTTAAAGAATCCTGTAAGTGAGTTATTTACGGACTAAATGATAAATATATTTATTTAAGATCATGTAAATATTGCAAACACGAGTAATAACGATTTAACAAACGTCTCAATCATAAAGGTTTGAGTAGCAGCAGGTCATACCGTTATTAAAGTGTACTTTATTTAGTTTGTTCAAGTACACTTTTAAACCAAATATATCAAAAATATAGTTCCATGATGTGATGTTATTTTCAACCAATTTCAACTGTCGTCCATTAGCTACATTTTCATCACTGGCTCATGTACTGCAGTTGTTTGACAGGCTTTGTTAAATATTAATTTAAAATTAATGACTCCACTTTCTGTCTCCTTCTGTGTCACATCCCTCAGGTGCGTTTCCTGGAGCAGCAGAACAAGATGCTGGAGACGAAGCTGGAGCTGCTGCAGGGTCAGGGGGTGGGCCGCTCCAACGTGGAGCCCCTGTTCGAGGCCTACATGGCGGGACTGAGGCGCCAAATGGACCTGGTCAACAACGACAAGACCAAACTGGACGGGGAGCTGAGGAACATGCAGGGCCTGGTGGAGGACTATAAACACAAGTAAACAATGAAGCGCTGACACCATTGTTGATCTTTGTAACAACACATTTTATTTGTGTAACTAAACGCACCGTCCTGCCTCTGCCACAGGTACGAGGACGAGATTAACAAGAGGAACAACCTGGAGAACGACTTTGTTATCCTGAAGAAGGTCAGCACACACACACACACACACACACACACACACACACACACACACACACACACACAGGTGTGGTGAGTAAGATGAACCACTCTTTTGTCCTTTTTCCTTTGTGCCTGTTGGTTGTCTCGTCTCTCTCGTCCTCTGTCTCTCTCCCACATTTATTAAAACACATAAACACTTTGTCATCACATGGGAATGAAGTCAGTTTTACATTCAAGTTGCTTCGGTTGTACAGCTATTTAAATTAAGGGCATTGATTGGATGATGATTGTCAACAGGTGTGATCAGGTGAGGAGGTGACGCCCTGAATCAGCACACACACTAACAGAGGGGGGGACAGGACACCAACAATACTAATAATCATGTCTGTGTATGATCTTTGCTTGTGTGCGTCCAGGATGTAGACTCGGCCTACCTGGTGAAGGCAGATCTGGAGGACAAGGTGGGAGCTCTGACTGACGAAATCAACTTCCTGCGCAACGTCTACGATGAGGTGAAGAAACCTGGAATTGAGCCTGTGTTCAAAAATATCATTACATTATATTCAGTGCATTTTGTCCCTCACCACTTTGACTTTATTCCCTGATGACCAGGAGCTTCGTGAGCTGCAGGCCAGCATCAAGGACACGTCGGTGGTGGTGCAGATGGACAACAGCCGCAGCCTGAACATGGAGCAGATCGTGGCTGAGGTCAAATCCCAGTATGAGGACATCGCAGCCCGCAGCCGAGAGGAGGCAGAGGCCTGGTACAAGAGCAAGGTGAGGATGAGGAGACGGGGATGGAACACTGACAGTAGAATAACCTATATTAGTTCAATCCACTATAGGAATCCACAGAACAGGCTGTGATAGACCTCAGTAGACCTGATGCACTGACTCTCACATCGCTGCAGGGTCAAGTGTTATTTGAGAGCGAAATCCAAAACGGCCCGGAAGCAGAATTTCACCTTCTCCACCACTCGAAACTAAGAAGACATTTAAGAGGATGGAGTTCACACTGGTGTCATGTTATAGGACCCCCGTGCTTTTAGGTTCAACAGCAGCTTTGACAGATGGAGTAATAAAAATACCGCCTAAACTCTGTGAAGGTTCTGGATTCTGCACATCTGGATATGTGACAGGTGTTTGTCCACATACCTGAGGAAGGTTAAACGGGCCAAATAAAATAAATATTTCATCAGTCAGCGTGGCAGGAGTTTCCTCATCAGTTCAATGATGATGTTTTTCCATATCAACTTCTTTCTTCTGCCTCCAAGTGGCCAAACAAAATGCTGCAGGTTTAAAGTTTAAAATGAATCTCTTCTGTAGTTCGACCAAATGTCGGTTCAGGCCAGTCAGTTCGGAGACGAGCTCCGCGTTGTGAAGGGGGAGGTGGCCGAGGTCACCCGACTGATCAGCCGGCTGCAGAGCGAGATAGAGGCCGTCAAAGCTCAGGTACCATTACAGACGATATTCAGCCTAACAGAATTTTATCTGCGGGATAATTGCGACCCTCACCGCTCCGTCCCTCCACCCTCAGCGTGGCAGTCTGGAGAACCAGCTGGCTGAGGCGGAGGAGCGTGGGGAGCTGGCTGTGAAAGAAGCCAAGGCCCGAACCAGAGACCTGGAGGACGCCCTGCAGAGAGCCAAGCAGGACATGGCCAGACAGCTCCGAGAGTACCAGGTGAGTGACAGAGGGAGCCACCACTCGGGGTCAAGTAATGACTCATCACCTTGGTCTACAAAAATCCTTTCTCATCTTCACCTGCAGGACCTGATGAACCTGAAACTGGCTCTGGACATTGAGATCGCCACCTACAGGAAGCTGCTGGAAGGAGAGGAGGACAGGTGAGAGGAGCGGAGGAGAATAGGTGATGACGACTTTGTATCTTTGATATAAACAAACTAACTTCCTCCTCCTGTCCTGCAGACTCGGACACCAGTCCATCCTCAACATTCAGGCCGTCTCCAACTACAGTAAGTAACAAACTGAGGTGGAGCCCAAACCCAGAGGAAGCTAGAGAAGCTCGATGGACATATTTACACGTCACAACTTGCATCTACTTTCTCTGTGTTTTCTACTGTTTTCATTGATTTCAATAATTTTACTGGTACTTAATTTCAGTTATACTATTTATGTTCTCACTGCATCTCTCTCTCTTTGTCCAGGTACTAAAAGTAATAACGGTTACCACAGTAACAGCAGCTCTCCTGCTCCAAAACTGCTGATAAAGACGACTGAGACCAGAGATAACAGCAGATACAGCACACACTGAGCAACACACACACACACACACTGAGCAACACACACACACACACACACACACACGCACACACACTGAGCAACACACACACACACACACTGAGCAACACACACACACACACACACACACACACACACACATATCTCTAAATGTGTGTGGTGCATTTGATTACTAACTTTTACTTAGAATGATTTTAAAATGAATTATCTAAGCATAAAACACAATGCTTATATAATTGTGTTTCCATTTATCAATATTTCAGCGTGTTGATTGTAGTTTTTAGGGTTGATGTTCTTGTAGATATTATTATATTATACACGGTGTACTAGTGATATAGGGTGTGTCTGTGTTTTGTATCCAACACAAAGTTGTTTTACACCAAAAATATTTTGTAGAAATTTGCTTTTTCAGACTGATGAGGGTAAACTTTTCATCTTTGTTACAGATTTGGTCCCTGAGGTTTAAGTTTCTCTTTCTTTTCTGGTTCTTTACACAAACATAATAAACATTAATAAAGAGACTGTGGGGCGTTTTTATTTCCTTGTTGTTGAAAAGCATTCAGTTTGTGTATCTGTATGTATGTTAACCCCCCAAATAAGCTCACAAATGTGTTAATTTAACTCAGTAATAATATTTATTGAGCCAAATTATTATTCTATATTTACAGATTTGTTGTATGATAAAATGTGTGTATAGCCTGCTGCATTACTGGATTGCTTTAGACTGTGTGTTGATTATGAAGTTTGTGGTCGATTGTGTGAAGCAGCTTAAACAACAGCTTTCATTTCCCTCCAGTGGTGAGTTTGTCTGTTAGCACCTCAGCACACCACGGGATGCAATGGAATCTATTAAACCAAATTATCGTCAACCTATGAATCAAATATTTGAAAGGGTCGATTTATATGAACAGTTTAGGAATATAGTAATTAGCGTATTACCTGTTTCTGTACAGATAAAGGTACAGATGTACAGTATCCTCTGGTGAAGAAGGTTCAGTGAGGGTCAAGAAAATATGTATTTACATTAATGTTTTTACAATAATTCACAGAACTGTTTATAGAAATTAGAAAGAAATAAACAGAGTTGGTAAAAGTACTTTATACTCAATAATATAATAATATAAGTTTATCTGCTATTCCTTTTATAAATTAGCTTTGGCTAAGGCTAGCTCACCAGCATGCCTTAACTAGCCCGACTGCAGTTAGTTTGGTTTTTACCTCCATTTGAAAGCTCTTTTAAAAATGTAAATTATATTTCCCCACAGAAATATTATAGTAAAATAATCCTACAGCTGAAGAATGTCCAAAAGTCCAATTCTCGTTTTGACTCAAATTCAACCAAAGTAGTTGCAAGAGAGAGCAGGAGTCTGTATGGTTCATCCACTGGGGACAACAACAACAACAACAACAACAGCAGCTCAAACTGTAGTAAAGTTGGTGTGGCTCAGATAAATGTCATCTATGTTGTCAGTACTGCATATTTCAAACCGCGAATAAGTCTTTGTTGTACATTTTAGTCTAAATATACAAATTCTAAAACTCGTTAAAATACATTTAATTTGACCATAAACAGGTGGGAGGGCTGTGAGCACAAGGCCTTCCTCTTGGTTACTGGCTTTTATTTTGTCGTGAGAACTAGATCAAATAAATATAAAAACACAAAACTACTCAAATACAATATGAGCTTAAAATATACGAGAATAAAATATCAAACCTTCAACGAATACAAAATACACGTCACACCAGACACATACAAACAATATGAGTTATTAATCAGTTCATATATTTAAAATCTTATTTATTTCCCTCAATGATTTTACATTAAATTAACTTTTTAACTGACTGATGGCAGCGACACGGGCGGTTGCTTAGTAACGGCTCCGTCGCCCCCCCCCCCCTCCCCTCGCCTCTGATTGGTCGCTGCGTTGCACTTTTCGCGCCAACGCGTTGCATTGTGGGTCCGGAGAGCGGAAGTGCTGCGGCTGTGCTGAAACAGGAAGCTGGAGGTTGATGCGGCGCCGTGTTTTCCAGGATTTAAACTCCCGAGGGCGGATTCCACATTCTCGAAACTCGGTCCAAACTGATCCCGCAAGTTTCCAGGACCAATGCGGGGCGAAGAGTCGTCGGAGTCGGGCAGGATGGAGGAGCGGTCGATCCGGAGGAGTCTGGAGATCCTGTGTCAGGAGCTGAACATGGACGAACAGACCGCGGCCGCCGCCATGGACAACTTCACTGCCATCTGGGACACATACACCCTGGAGGTCAGAGGTCACCGGAAATAACACATGTTTCATCATCCGGTCTGTAGATAGTCACAGACACCTCTACTCTCTACAGCGAAACACAGTTCACTCCACTACAGACACACATTCAGTTCACTTCACTACAGACACACACAATTCACTTCACTACAGACACAGTTCAATTCACTACAGACACACTTCACCACAGACACACATACAGTTCACTTCACTATGGACACACAGTTGAATTCACTACAGACACACACAATTCACTTCACTACAGACACAGTTTACTTCACTACAGACACACACAATTCACTTCACTACAGACACAGTTCAATTCACTACAGACACACTTCACCACAGACACACATACAGTTCACTTCACTATGGACACACAATTCACTTCACTACAGCGACACACACTTCACTGAAGACACACACACAGTTCAATTCACTACAGACACACTTCACCACAGACACACATTCAGTTCACTTCACCACAGACACACATACAGTTCACTTCACCACAGACACACATACAGTTCACTTCACTACAGACACACACACACACACACTGTTAACTTCACCACACACACGCACATCACTACAGACACACACAGTTCACCTCACTACAGACACACACACACAGTTCACTACAGACACACACTGAGTTAAAGGGCTTCAACCAACCTCTGTTTACATCCAACACTGTTTGAACAGGACTGGACGACTTGGACTGGACGACTTGGTCAAGACACAAATGTTCCTAATAATCTAAATTTATAATTATCAGGGTGAATGTCACATTTTTATTTCTTTAAAGTTTCAATTAAGATTAACAAGGTTGATCAATTCTGTATCGTAGCTCTTCACATTGTGAATATATCAATATGAATTGGACTTTTGTTATATTTGCAGTTTTAGTAAAGATTTTAATTTATACACTTGTTTGTGCAGCAAGTGGCTCCGACCGTCAGTCAAACGCTGCAGAATGATGACTCACTGAAGCCTTATGATAAACTAACATCCACACATTCAACCTGACTTACCAAACATTGTGTGTTGACTGCAGCTCATCGTGTTTCTGTGTCTCTGCAGGGAGACGTGGTGCACTGGTTGGCCTGTTCGCTGTACGCAGCCTGCAGGAAGGGATCTACTCCCACGGTGGGTAAAGGGCTGATGGAGGGAAACTGTGTCTCTCTCACCAGGATCCTTCGCTCCTCCAAACTCAGGTCAGTCACTGTTTACTCTGCAAAAGCCGACGAAGCACATTGTTATGTCAATTATTATGTTATTCATCTTGGAACTTTCGTACACTTAATTTGAACACCATGTACTGCTCCAATACTGTCTTCATGGGGGATTTATTAAGGATTATATCAAACATAATCAGCTGATTTCAGGGTTTTAGATATTTTTGTTGATGGGTCAGATTTGGCCCCTAATTATCGACTGTGCTGTAAAATAATCTAAATCGTCTGAGAGCTCGTGACCTGATGAAGAGCTCCTCCGATTTCTCTCCTTCTTCACACATTGTGCGGATAATGTTATTATATTATTATATTATATTTTGTTTTCTTTGATTTATTTGCTCATTCCTATTCACAAACATCAACTTTGTAAATATATTCTTGAAGCTGTTTATTTGAATGTCTTTCTTATACTTCACATTTGTCTAGTAGTATTTTCATGTTATTTGTATGTTGCTCCTAACGTTCCCCTCCGTGTCGTCCAGTCTGATCCAGTTCTTCTCTAAGATGAGGAAGTGGGCCGACATGTCCAACCTCACGCAGAACTTCCGGCTGCGCATGGAGCAGCTGGAGCGCAACTTTGAGGTTTCCACGGTGATCTTCCGCAAGTTTGAGCCCATCTTCATGGACATGTTTCAGAACCCACAGGGAGCCGAGCCGCCGCGCCAGCCACGCAGCAGGAAACACAGGCACGAGAGAGACACACACAGAGATACACAGATATTTATGCCTGTGTTTGTCTAAAGCTGGAAACACGAGTGCAATGTTTTTATTCTCCCTGTCACATTTAGTCATTGTTTCAGTAATAACCTCTTATCAAGAGACAAACGGTATATAACAGAGTGTGTGTTCTCCCTCTGGCTCTGCAGGCGGCTGCCGTGTCACATCAGTGATGTGTTCAAGTTCTGCTGGACGTTGTTTGTCTACACTAAAGGTACCAAGAAACAAACACGTGTTGACAGCTGCTCTGTGAATCCTACTTGTATTAGTTTTGTCTCTGCTGCAGTTCTCAGTTTGGACTTTGTCGACCCCTTTTACATCTCCAAATATTAAAAGAATTACAGGTTTATTTGAGTTAAATCTACAGTTATTCTCTTCAGTGATTAACACAGCCGAGGGAGATGTATTTTATTCAATGTTCAGTCCTCTTATAAATGCAAAGACAAGCGGCAAACACTAATAGTTTAGAATCTGAAACCAGCGGATGTTTGTCATTTTTCTACCACTACTTCTGTAGTACTATAATATACTACGTGTATATTGTGTGTGAAGGTAACTTCCGGATGATCGGCGATGACCTGGTGAACTCGTACCACCTGCTGCTCTGCTGTCTGGACCTGGTGTTTGGAAACGCTCTGCTCTGTGCCAACAGGAAGGACCTGATCAACCCAACGTTCAGAGGTAGAGAGACACAGGGAGGGAGGAGGAAAAACCAGACTTCAACATTATTTGTTCACATGCAGCATTTTAGTTGTTGCGAGACAAAAACTGTTAAGATTTACCAAACATGTTGCAGAAAAACTTGACATTGCGGGGGACATCTTCTCAAATTTGGAGGTTGTCCAAGATGTTTGACTTTCCCCCTTTCTAATCTGCTATTGGTCCTGTGACTTGTCTGTCATATGGTCACATGATCACATGTCCCTGTCCCCAATGTTGGTGGTGGTAGCATCAGATGAGAGCTGAAAAAAACTGTCACCACAAATGATGTTTCCTTTAGTCAAATAAAAGTTCAATCAATATGCAACAATTGATTGAAACAATCAGACCGATCCTGAAAGTGTGTCTTTGTTCTGCCGTGAGATGTTTTCATGTCTTCAGGGCTTAAAATGGTCCTGGGAAGTCTGGCATGTGTGTTAAGTTTTGTTTTGGTGTGTAGGTCTTCCTGCTCTCTACCGCACTGACGGCCACGTTTCAGGGGACGAGCCTCCTCCGTGTGTGTTGGAGAGGTTGTGTGAGCTGCACGACGGACTGGTGGTGGAGGCGAAAGGCATCAAACAGCACTACTTCAAACCCTACATACAGAAACTGCTGCAGAAACGGGTACGAACACACCAACCTGTATTCTCTCTCTTTCCCACGACATCTTATTCCCCCTCTTCGCGATCATTTGACTCCAACCCAGATATAAGTTGTACTTTTTAAAACACACATTCAGCTTTGAGTCCATTTCTTGTTGTTTTGTCTGAATCTCTTTTCCTCCTTTCCAGATCCTGAGAGGGAACGCAGAGCTTTTAACAGAACTGTTGGATCCTCAGAACTTCATTGATAACAAGTGAGCGACAACGCTGCAATATATGAGTTGAATAGTTTTGGACATAGTTAGAAGCATATTTACGGAAACCCTTTCTTTAGCTAGAAGTATTTAACTCTGTGTTTCCCTCAGTAAAGCCATAAATAAAGAGTATGAGGAGTACGTGTTGACGGTGGGAGATTTTGATGAGCGAGTGTTTCTTGGAGCCGATGCCGATGAGGAAATAGGAACCCCGAGGAAGATCGTTCAGGAACCGTCCGCCAGCCAAACGACCAATCAGAAGCAGCTGCAGCAGCATGTAGAGAAGGTAAACACAATCCTGATGTTCTATACACAACAGAACAAAACCCTTTGAGAGCATCCAGATGTTACACAAGAACACATGGATTATAATCCTCTTTGTCTCTCTGCAGTCCGGCTCCCTCGCCCCCTCCACTCCTCTGACTGGACGTGTTTACCTGAAGGAGAAGGACCTGCTCGTCACGCCCGTCTCCTCGGCAACGCAGAGCGTCAGCCGGCTGCAGAGCATGGTGTCCGGGTTGAGGACGGCCCCCAGCGACCACCTGATGCAAATATTCAAGTCAGTAGAAGTCGAGTAGAAAACAGGAAAACGGTTGTTTGTACAGATTAAAACAAAGAAGTTAAACATTAACGGATACAACATCATCACCACGTGTACTAACAGCGAGTTCTGTGCTTGTATTAAAGGTCGTGCTCCAGAGATCCCACAGACTCCATATTGTCCAGAGTGAAGACGCTGGGACAAACCTTCAAAGAACATTACACCAGAGACTCGGAGGACACACCCGGATCTCATATAGGTAACACACACACACACACACACACACACACACACACACACACACACACACACACACACACACACACACACACACACACACACACACACACACACACACACACACACACACACACACACACACACACACACACACACACACACACACACACACACACACACACACACACACACACACACACACACACACACACACACACACACACACACACACTAGAAGAAGAAGCAGCAGCAGCAGTATAATAAACATTTAGGTGTCTCTTCAGCTGCTGCCTCAACCAAAATAATCTGATCAGAGGATTTAATCTTTCCAAGGGATCCTCCTGCTGCAACAGAAACTCAGGAGTCAGTTTATTAAGAAACCCCAGGAGCATTGGTCTCGTAAAATAAAACATACCTGTGGTAACTTATCTTAATTTTTCTTACTGACTTCTTTCTCATTTTCTGTTTCAGACTTTGCAGAGAACCGTCTGAAGCTGGCTGAGATCCTCTACTACAAGATTTTGGAGAACGTCATGGTTCCGGAGACCAAACGGCTGCAAGGCAAAGACATGAGTGTAAGCGCCAGCCACAGTGTGTGTTACTGTGTTCATACATTTTCACTGAGTCGCCAAATGTTAAAGTGACTATAAACTATATTTTAATAATCATGATATTAAATGAATATTTAAATGAATATAAATCTGTGTGTTGCCAGGTGTTGTTGGAGCAGGATATCTTCCACTGCTCCCTGATGGGCTGTTGTCTGGAGGTGGTGTTGTTCTCCTACAGCTCCCACAGAACCTTCCCATGGATCATCAGCGTCCTCAAACTGGCCCCGTTCTACTTCTTTAAGGTGACAAACACATTTTTATGCCTCTGTTCTTGCCTCCTTAAGAAAAACTGCATTTGATCCATGAAACCATCAATTATTTTACTGTCAGTTGCTGTGAAACCCCCCAAAAACCTTTTGTCTGTCTCCTCAGTAATATAAATACAACTGTGTGTGCAGGTGATCGAGGTGTTTATCCGCTCAGAGGAAGGTCTCTCCAGAGACATGGTTAAACATCTGAACTCCATTGAGGAGCAGGTTCTGGAGAGCAGAGCGTGGACCGCGGACTCGGCCCTGTGGACTGCCCTGCAGGCTGCTGGGAGCAAGGTCCCCACAGTGGAGGAGGTCAGCAGGACACACACACGTACACACATTTACACACTCGGATGCTTCCTGGATCAAGCTTCTCCTCTTTCTTTCTGTTTTTCATTGACTCTTCCCTCTCTCTCCCTCCCAGGTGAATTTTTCCTCCAGCCTCGACACGGGTTCTGGTTCAGGTTCTGGATCCACCATTGGAGCTCAGTCCCACCTGCCTCTGGTCGCTCTCTCTCCCATCATCCACCCACGCATCAGGGAGTTCAGATCAGGTCTGGGCAGCATCCGCAAAGGTGGGTGTTGTGTTTATGTTGGTCAATATCATTAAAATGTTAAAGTTGCAGTGTGTAGAAATTAGGGACATCTAGTGGTGAAGTTGCACGTTGCAGCTGAACACCCCTCACATCAGCCTCACCTTCCAAAAATGAAAGAGAACCTGTGGTAGCTTCAGTTTTCATAAAAGCTCAAAGAGTGTTAGTTTGTCCAGTCTGGGCCACTGTAAAGAACATGGTGGCAACCATATTTTGGTTCTTTAATAACCTTGTAAATGCCGTCACTTCCTTCCATCTTCCAGACGTGCCTCCGTCTCCTCTGTCGGTCCACGACAGGTACAGCTCTCCTGCAGCCGGCAGCGCCAAACGCCGTCTTTTTGGCGACGACCCTCCGACCCTGGGGCTGAATCCCGGCTTGAGCCCGATGTCGTCCCCGGCCAAAAGGTTAACGTTCGGCTCAAGTGGCACCCTGAAGATCGGAGGCCAGGTGACACCCACCACTGTCCTTAGTTTCCCACTGCAAGGTAGATGACACATGCACACACATTTTAATAATTCAACACAAAAATACACATGCAAACGGACAAATAGCATCTTCAGTTTGATGTTTGTTCCATTTCACCCAGACTTTCAGATTCAGTTTTGTTAAAGATGAAAACCACGTACTCAACCTCTCTGTTTAAAATCTGCAGGTGTGAATAATGAACGCCACATCGCGCTGATCCCGGTTCAGCCGTGCGACTCCTCTGGCACCGTCACTGCTCGGTTTCTGTTCACCGCCTCCCCGAGCAGAATCACCGCCCCTGCCCCCACGACCTCTGACCCCCAGGCGGGAAGTGGACGACCACGACGCACCGGGTCGCTCGCTCTGTTCTTCAGGAAGGTAGGAGCTGGATAACAGACACAGATTTAACATCCATCAAACAAACACAAGATCATAGTTTCTGCCAAATTTGTTCTTATATATTAATTGGTATCAGACATTTTCTATAACATCAGCGTCAGCTCCTAAAATCCAAATTGGTTTCTACTCTCTACCAGTGATGTTAATGTCTCGAGGTTGTTTCAGTCTCCTCACCAGCTCGTCCTCTGTCTCTGTCTCAGGCGTATCACCTGGCCAGCGTTCGTCTGAGGGATTTGTGCGCGAGGTTGGACATCTCCTCTGAGCTACGAGGGAAAATCTGGACGTGTTTCGAACACGCTCTGGTTCACTGCACTGACCTGATGAAGGACCGACACCTCGACCAGCTGCTGCTCTGTAGCGTCTACATTATTTCCAAAGTGAGAATATTAACTCGGTCAGAAATTTGGCGGCTGAGGTTTTTGGGAGGAAGTGTTTCCGGCAGCGGCTCTGAACCAGAATCAAGACGACCTCACCGATGACCTCATCTTGAAAGACGGCTTATTTCTGCATGTGTGACCCCTGAGATCTGATGGTTTGACAGAAACTCAGCATCATTGTAACTGTGTGGTTCCTTCTTCCCTTCATCAAAGATCACCAAAGAGACTCACACCTTCCAGGACATCATGAAGTGTTACCGCAGCCAACCACAGGCCAGCAGCCATGTAAGAGACACACACACACACACACACACACACACACACACACACACACACAAACACACACAATCAAAACAGAGTTGTGATACTACAATAAAAAAATAATTTAATTAGAAATAATTCTTATAAAGCTTTTTATTAATGAATGTCTTACAAGTAGAAACTAACCTCATTTAAAAAAAATGTTATTGCAAAATGTGTGTGTGTTGTAATAGTAGGTTTGTTATTTTTATTTTAATTGTGAAAGGTTGCAATGTGTGTGTTTGTGTGTGCAGGTGTACCGCAGTGTGTTACTGCGACACAGAGAACCCAGGGAGCAGGTGGCTGACGAGAACATGGAGGTGGATCCTGTTTCTGGTGGCGAATGTACGATCACGCACGCTAGAAAAACCAGAGTCTTCAAATATTTGACCCTTTTTGTTTAATGAATTATTTACAATTATTGATCTGTGTCTTCAGCTGCCGAGAAAACCAATCTGGTGTCAGGAGAAGCAGACTCCGGCCAATCAGGCGAGGAGGAACGTGGTGACCTCATTCAATTTTACAACACTGTGTTTGTCCTGAAGATGAAAAGCTTCGCTCTGCGATACGCCACCCATGACAACCGGGTACGGTGCTCACAGGCCGTGAGATAACAAGATACCTCTGAGTTACACCGTGGTTTAAGTGAAATGAAGAGAACGACCTGACTTGTTTTCTCCCCTCCAGGCGGACGCTCCTCCTCTCTCTCCGTTCCCGTCGGTTCGGGCTCAGCCGCTCTCTCCTCGTCGAATCTCTCAGAGACACTCGCTGTATGTGTCGCCCCACAAGAACTCCCCAGGATGCCTCACGCCCAACTCCTACACGTACAGGATCAACAGCAGCCCATCCAAGGTACGAACACTCGGAGGAACAGGGTCTGAAACTCTTCTAGTAACTGATTCATCGGTTCAGTGACGTAAAGTAAACGGTGGGAAAAAAGCTGCAGAATGAAAGTAATCGTCAGTAACCTTGAATCTTTGAACCCCCTCATCCAGGAGTTATCAGACATCAACCGGATGATCCGACAGGGCTGTGTGAGCAGGAAGCGCGCCTTCACCATGGAAGGGGACGTGATGATGTCATCAGCGGTGTGCGACTCCCCCAGCAAGAGGGCGTGTCCGGAGAACGGCAGCAGCCCGGATGTGCTGCTGAAGCGGCTGCAGGACGTCGTGTCCGAGCGGCAGAGTCGCTGACGGATAAAAACCTGGAAAATGACCGTATTACTCGTCCTTTTAATAACGGACGCTTGTTCATCTTTGACCTGTGCGTGTAAATATTATGACCTGAGGGTCAGGGAGCCTCTTCAACATTCAAACCATTTGGTTTTATCAAAAGCTAATTTTAATTCCGCTTCACGACCTCTACATCTTAGGCTTTGACACCAGTGATATAATGATATCTACAATGGGATATTTGAGCACCATCATGATGACAAATGGAGAAAAGAATTGTCACTGAAACATAATTCTTGAAAGATGAACTTGGCACAAAATGAAAACCCAACTTCATATTAACACAATCATATTTTCTGACATACACAACCCTGATGTGTAAACCTAAGAAAGAATCCAATATCCAATGAAGATATTTTCAGTTTTACACACAAAAGAAAATATATTTAATGTTTTCTCGCCCGAGAGTCTGAACAAGCTTCATGTGTTTGTTCCATAGTTTCATTTAATCCGGTTAGATTTGGTTTCACAATGTTATTTAAGGACTAAATACTTTTGCTGTCTCGGCTTCCTGTGATTGGTCCAAAAGTCCAAACTATCCCCAAAAAGGTTCAGACTGAACTGAAAAGTCTAAAGATCTGGATCAAACGTGGACGTTGTGAACGTTTCCTAAATGTTTAAAAAGCACAAACTGGTTTAGTTTTTATTCACAGATGAATCTTTACGGCTCAGGCAGATTTGAAAGACAATTTGATCCTTTAACTCGTGTAAATAGTTTCCTCTAACAAGACAAATCAAGCTTTATTGTACATTTTCCAGTCAGAATAAGTTTTTCCTACATTATCTGCTGACGTCTCTACTGTTGGTGGAGATTTCAATGCAGAGGAAACGTTTTTATTCTTTTACTAGTTTTATGGTTATGAATTGTTGTATTATTCTGTGGGGTGAATATAATAACAGGTTGAATGCTGACAACAAGAGTGCTGGACTGAAGCAGCGTTTTTTCAACCGCACTGTGTAGTATCTACACTCAAATTTAATTTAACATTTTATTGAATTCATTGATGAAACAGCACTGCTGTTGCAAGTCAGTCTCTGCAACTTTAAGCATTAACACCGGTGTAGTTGCTCTGCTCAAAGCAAATGTAGAGTTTTAGCAAAAATTTAACGGCTCTTTGTAAAATGTAAATTAAAAGTGGGGTTTTTTTTTGCTCAGATAGAAGAGAATTTGTCATCGGGACCCAGTTCTGTGTCACGCTGGTGTTTTCTGCTCTGAGTCTTTTCAAAGACGTTTGTATTTTCTACAAACTGTTAAATTTTTGTACAATAAAACTGAGCTGTGTTTATTCAATTGTCTTCTTCGTCTCCTTCACAACATCTCCTTCCTCCTGCTGGACTGAAAACAGTGAACAGATCTAAAATGACCGGGGGGGGGGTTCAGGAGCTGCCACAGAAACTGAAGAACAGGCACAGACATAGTTCACTACACCGCAGCCGGCCACCAGGGGGCGATTAAGCTGCTCCCATCTGCTAACATGGAGTTTTATGACCTATCCTGTATCCAACCTCCAGGGGGCGGTGGAGACTCCATCTTTATTTAAAGTCTGTAACAGTCACATTTATATCTTTATGAATTTATGAGTGTTTTCATTGAGTTGTTTGTGTGTGCGTTAATATGTTCATTTATTTATTTTACTATCTGTTTATTTACGTGTGAATCAATTCATGTGTTTATCTGTCATCACCAGTTGTGGTTGGACTGGTTTTGCGCATGGTCAGTTTTAACACCCTCCTCTTCTCTCTCTCTCCATCCCTCCCTCTCTCTCTCCTCCTCTCTCCTCTCTCCTCCTCCTCTCCGGATGCGACGGTGTCCCCGGTCGCCTGTCCTCCCGCCTGCCTCGCGCCTGCTCCCGGCTCCAGCTCCAGGTAACACCCCGCTGTCGCCGCGGTCACTTTAACGCATCCACGCTGCGCGGCCTGTCGGTGAAAACCCCGCAGATGATCCGTGTTAATTCCGGATGGAGGCTGCCTGCCTGTCTGCCTGGATACCGAATCCATCCCCGGTGTGAACCTCCATCCCTCCACCCCCCCCCCATGCATCCACCCCTCCCGGGGAAATCTGTGTTGCATTATTTTGCTCCTGCACTCGATCATCCGGTGATACCGACTCGAGCTCCGATCCCAGTCCGCGTTATCACCCGTCAGGTCGGGATAAGAGGGACGTGTGAGTCGGTGCTTATCTTCCTCCGGCTTATCCTGATAATATCACACACACACACACACACACACACACACACACACACACACACACACACACACACACACACACACGCGCGGGGATGTGGTGCTCTAGGTTTTGGCACTTTGGCGCATCACAAGGTCACGGTGGTGGTGGTGGTGGTGGTGGTGACGACGCCCGGCGCGGGTGCACATCACCGGGGTGGAATGACACCTTGCTTCATCCCGGAGCTTCTCCGGCAGCAGAGACACTGAAACCTGGAGCGTTTCCACTGGAGAAATGCAAAAAGAAACGTGTCCCCAGGCTGAACGAAGGGATGAGGGAAGGTTACCGGTGTGAGGAGGAGGACATGTTATAGTGTTGTTGTTATGTAGATTCTACAGATTCTGATTGTTGGTGGAAACCTGCGAGTTGATGCGCATGAATGAGGTTCACACCCAGGAGGTGTTAACCCTGCAGACTCTGGGTGGAGTTTATCCTCTGAATGGTTTTATATTAGAATATATATAGTGTGTGTGTGTTGGGGTGGGGTACAGGGCCGGATTAACTGCCCAGGGGCCCCCAGCACACATTTTTTATTTCATTATTTCCTTGTGGCCTCATTTATGCTAAATGATGTGCTGAACTCCGCAGGTCCTCCGTGTTTTCTCTGGAGGAGGTGCATGTGTGAACGCAGAAGTCCGAGTGAGAGTCTCTGGATTATCTTATCTCCGCCTGGCCCCCGGGTATGAAGTCCGCAGAAAGCCGAGAGAATCCGATGTGAGAACACAAAAACAAATGCAGAAGTGTTGAAGACACCGACAAAGATGTTTGTAATGGATAAGGCACCAGTGTGTGTGTTGTAAAGATAATCACATGATCTCAGCAGCGGAGTTAATACGTCACTTCCTGTCTCTGTCGGCTGCACCCGGCTGCTCCACCTCTCGCCTGAATATGAGGATTTGATGCTGTTGTGATCGAGTCGGTGCAGAAAACCTCCTGCTGTGTTGTGCATGTGTGATAAACTCTGTATCCGATTCTCTGGATTTGACCTGCAGGTCACATCTGAACACGACTCAATTGGAGCAGTACCACCAGAAATCAAGGGAGGGCAGTGTCGCCAATAGTTCAAGTGAGACACGAGGGAGAAGTTTCAACTGTGGTGGAGGAGAGAAAACTACAGGCGTCTATGTTGGGGACACAAAATAAGACTTTTAATAACTTTGAATCCATTTTTTAGGGTTGTGTTAAACCCTAAATGATTCATCCATCATTAAACCCTGATGGTAGAATATTCATACTTGTGTCCCAGACCAGTTGTATTTAACGATACATAATCAATCAAACTGAAGGAATAATGCTCTTAAAATATTGTGATAATTAAAATTAGGACTCACTGCCGCTGGTACACAGTGAAGTTGGGGACTTTGGGGAAGTTCTGGGGTTTGTGATCCAGCTCCGGTGTCGTCACAGACCAGAAGTGGATGTGTTTTAGATTCAAGATCTGATTTGAACTCTGCATTGGTCTCAACAGACAGAAGCTGCAGTGGCGACTGTGATGAGACGTGAAGAGAAATGGAAAACGGTGACGACCAAGGTGAGATGTCAGTGGTTCAGGGGATTTGTCTGTGATTCTGTGTTTAGTCAGAGCAGGTTTAAATGGTCAGAATATCTTTTTTAACACCAGTTTTTAAATGTGTTCCTGTCCCATTATTTTCAGTGATGTCACAGAGAGTTTGGTGAAGACATGAGCTCATCGAACACATTTCGATGGAATCCTCTTTCAACGCCGTAGAGCTCCGGGAGCTGCGGGGCGGAGGAGGCCGGCGAGGCGTGTCTCCGACGCGGGTCCCGGCGCCCTGGACAGCGGTCACAGTGGGCAGCCCCGCCCGAGGCTTCGAGAACGGCTCCTACCAGCAGGACGAGGAGCAAAACCACAACCACAACCACCACCACCACCACCAGCAGCAGGAGCAGGAGCAGGAGGAGGAGGTGAGCTGCCCGCCTTCAACTTCAGGCAACAACAAGGTCAGTTTGGTGTCTTTCTACAGACGGTAAATAAAGATGGACGAGGTGACGGCTCCCCAAAAGTGAAGCCAAAGTCTATCGCCCTCTGGTGGCTGGCTGTCGTACATGCCATAATCCCTGCCTCCTCCATGTTAACAGATGGGACATGGACCAAACTAAACTCAAAGATGGATTCTGTCATTTTAGGTTGTTCTGTCATTTTAAGTGTAAGTCTCAATGTTACTGGTCAAAATGGTTTTAATTGGTTATTTGAAGATGTATTAATGGTGCGAAACTTCATGATTGACATCTCACACTGAGTCACGATTGGTCGACGGGACCTCGTTACCACAGATCATCATTTTAGCAGTTTTAAAAGGGAAACTGTTTGCCGAGCATGAAGTTAAAAAACTATTTGTTTTCAGCTACTTGAATCTTTGGTTTATCTCATTGGGACTAAAATATTTAATAGCGCCTTTTAATCGCTGATTAAACGTGGCTGTTAAATACAAATTAGGTACTCCTTCCTTCCTTCCTTCCTTCCTTCCTTCTTCCCTCCCTCTCATCCCTTCTTCCCTCCTTCCCTCCCTCCTCTCAGCATCAGCATCAGCATCAGCATCAGGAGCTCTGCCCTCAGTCGTACGATGAGGAGGAAGGAGGAGGAGCGCAGGAGGACGGAGGACAGGACTTCACCGAGCTAAACCCGGCCGACGACCACTCAGCGGATTACGGCTTTGTCTTCGCCCTGGTGTTCCTGGTGAGCGGGATCGTCCTGGTGGTCATCGCCTACACCATCCCCAGAGAGGCCAAAGTGGACCCGGACTCGGTGTCAGCCCGGCAGATGGAGAAGCTGGAGATGTACTACGCCCAGCTGGGCTCCCACCTGGACAAGTGCATCATCGCGGGCCTGGGCCTGCTGACCCTGGGGGGGATGTTCCTGTCCGTGCTGCTCATGGTGTCCATATGCCGCGGTGAGATGTACCGACGTCGGGCAGCGTTCGTACGACCCAAGAGGACTTATGGCTCCATCAACCTGAGGATGAAGCAGCTGGCGACAGGAGAGGCCGGAGAGGGCGGGGACGGAGGGGAGGAGTTTCTGGTGGAACAGGCAGAGACCCGGAATAACATTCAACCGGGGGCGAGCCGGGACTCCAAATCTGAACCGAGCAGAGACCCTCCGAGTGCTTCTTCCTCTTCTTCTTCTTCAGCTGCTGCACACGGACTCAACTAGCTGTGTGTTACCGTGCTGCCTTCCTCCCAGTGAGCGCTCAGCTGCAACATGGGGATGCAAAATGGTGCCGATCCCCCATTTGTGCTGAGAGAAGCTCGTCCCCAGCACAAGACTTTGGGCTGCAGCAGCCCGGCTTCAACCCAGCATTGTGGGATGAAGGTAAACTGAGTTAATGGGTTATTTATTCTCACGATCGCATAAGGGATGTATAACGAGGGAGGCTGGACCCCACAGAAGATGAGTGGTAAGCCTGGATAACAGCCTGGTTGTACATCACAGATTTGAGCTGCTTTAGAAATCCTTGTATGTTAGGGTTAGGGTTAGGTAACAGGAACAAGCACATTGACTGAACCTGGTGGTCGGGCGAACACAGAAAGTTGGATCAACACTTCACTGAGAGTCTGGTGTTCCATCCTCAGATCTAAACATGTTTTCAATCCTAATCACAAGATTCTCACAGATGTTAAATATGGGGTTTGTGATGCTGCTGTGAAAATCACTGGAAATCAACGTCAGTCACTGGACAGCAAATGTTGTTTCATTATTTTATAAAGTAAATGTGAAGCTGTGGTGCTCATGGCCTGCAAATACACTGAGGCAGCATTTCAAAAAATACTATTTCACTCCCCTGTGACATTTACACTCATCACCAGCATCAGAGATAAACAAACAATAATCATTTAAAAGTTTATTCAGTTTAAATCTGCATTAAGCAACGTTTCGGATTCATTGAATGACTCAGTGAATTGGAAAAGAATGACGATTGTTCTCGTCTCACAGCTGTGATCAACCTGCTGGTTTCACATCGAGGTTTGGATTCATTAACTTTCTTCTTGTTAAATTATTAGTTATATATTTTAAGTATGACTTTAGTTCAAAATATTAGGATCTCATCATGACTTCATTCCTGATATATAACAAATAACCTTTATCGTATTAGTTTGATCTCTCCATTTGTTTCCGAACATTGCTCCTCTCACTTACAACCCAGATACGTGAAGATGAACAAATCGATAAATAAGTGACAAATCTAGAAAATACAATAGTGTGACTGTTTGTTGTGCGGTCGACTTTTAATCCAAAAAGTCTGAACCACAGTGAGAAATATTCCTCTGCACATTAACTGACAAATACTGGCAACTCTGCTAAGTCTCTACATTTATTGCAACACGCTGAACAAGTCCTTAAAAGCTTAATAATTTAACAAGAAAGTTGGAAAGTTGGCAGAGTGAGTTTCTGTTTTGGGATTTTTGTGCCTCTTTGTTGTGAAAAATTGCTTAATGCAGCTTTAACCTCCTGCGTTTTATTTACCTCTGAAAATGCCTGAGGAGCAGCAGCAGTTCAATTCACCAACAATACAAACATGTTTTTTAAAATATGGATTCAGAGACACGTGGGAGGAGACGATGAGCGAAGTGAAATGAGTCACTGTGGACAGGGTGACGTACATTACCCAGAAGGCACCAGGAGAGCTCTTCCCGGCGTCCTCGTTCCTCCTCGTCTGTACTTTGTTTCTTTTTTTCACCAACGTCACATTTTGCCGCAAATCAATTCCTTTTTTTTAACAGTGAAAATAAGACGAAGGTAAAAATATCACTCGAGGAGGATAAATCCGTTAAATAGAAATCAGCAACACGAAGGTGTGAACGTCATCTCCTCACTTATTTAACACTTTCACTGCCGGGGGCTGAAGGTCAGGAATCACACACAAGCGGCAAAATCTCCAAATGATCGTACGTCTCATTTCTCGTGTCTCATCCTGCATCACTCAAAACTGTTGAAAGCTGAAATTAATCTGAAAAGTCCATAAAAACATAACTGAGGTCTGGACAATAGGTAGAAAAATAGCAGTGGCTTCATTTAGGTGTCGTGTGTGTCTTTGTCTCTATCTGACTGATGCTCAGCCATTAACATGGAGAAGAAGCTGGTTTTGACTGAACCTTTAAGGACGCACTTATTTGTATTATATGTAAACAGATGTTATTCATGTCATGTAAGGATACAAGAAGCCTTAATGAGTAAACACACACTGTAAAGTCTATATACACAAATGTTATTACACTGATGTATTAAAGTCTGTATAGTGAGCCAATTAGCCAAGGGTTATGTAGCCACACACACACACATGCTAATTCTGAGCTCTTTATTAAAGTATGTACCAGATTCACAGTAGAAATATGCTGTAAATACACTTGTATACGTTTCGGATGTAGAAGACCAACAAAGGCTAAAACGCTCAGAAACCAAAATGCGCAACGCAGGTATGAAAATTAGGAAACCTCATCACGGCCTGAACTTTTGATCATTTCTTCATTTAAGTTGAGATTCATTTATTAACAAACAACCGTAGTAATGTAATAGAATGTAATGGTTAGTAGATATTAGAGCTGCACATTTGAATTATTTCAATTATCAATTAATCCATTGCTGCTACTAATGTTTAAAAACAAAAAAAGCCCAAGTTGACATATTTAAATAACGTGTTCTGTTCGAGTGATTGTCCCAAAACCAAAGATATCATTGAGTTCAACATGGAAAACAAAGAGAACCAGCAAAGAGCTTGTTTCTATCCAGTACAGAACTTTAATCTAGTCTGCTGATGGTTCTAGTTGTGGAAACCGTTATATTTTTCTCTAAATCAATTAACTGAGTGTCATTGTTATACTTTACTTTTTGATCAGATGATTTCTCATATAATATAGAATATAATAGAATAAATGTATTATTTGTTTTAAAAATGACTAAAATCATGAATTTATATTTTTTTGCCGATCACCTAAATGTTGCAGCTCCAGTAGATAAAATGCAAACTGTAAATTAAATGTGGCTTTACCACAATGTTCTGCTGGAAATTAAGATCTAATTTAATTTCCCCTCAAACTCATTTACTTGGTGATAATGTATAAAAAATAAGTGACGACAGTATTATTTGGTGGAGATGTTTAAATATATAATGAGGACCAGGGATGTTTCTTATTGGTCGGAACTGTTCTATCATCTCTGGCGCAGCTCGTTAATCTCGTGGTGTCACTGGACGGTCACAGGTTCGATCCCTGCCACCGTCTGTCTCTGCTGATGTGTCCTTGAGTATGTTTCATCCATCAGAGCCGGAGCCTTCTGCTGTTCACACACATTAACCGAACCCATTCACCTCTCAGCAAATTAGAGTGAAGTCAAAGAGGTGTTGTTTTCATTTGAGGAGCCAACACTTTTTCAGAAACTATAGTAAAACTAGTAAAATGCACTTGTGGTGCCTTCAGGTGATCCTTGGATTGGTTGTCACTGTTTTTATAAAGTCGACTAACAGCCATTTTGTGTGTTGGTATTCGTGTAGAACCCAAAACAAATTCACAAAACCTCTCTCGGATGGTTCGGAGCGTTGTGGACGGGGACTCAAAGTTTTAGCTGCTGACACCAGCTGTAAAACAAATAGAATAAAAAGAGCACAAAGCTATTATCCTCTCAGTCAGATACATATTAATAAACAATATCAATCCTGAACTTCTTTGCAAAATCTCACGTGAATCAAAACATTTCCCTGCTGTTGTTGGTTTTGCTCACCAGGTCAAGTTGTTGTTTCCGAGGTTGTTCCATTAGTTTATTGAAGCCTGTGTTTGGTGCAGGATTATGTGGCTGACGGATGTTCCCGGCTTCTGTTCTCATGTGGTTCGCTCGCTCCACCTCAGCTCAGTTCACTTCTCTCCGCACAGATCTGGATTTTCTGACTCTGCGTTTTCAAACCGACCCAAACAACATTCCCACTGTTGCTCTGAAAAAAGCAGTGCCTTGCTTTCAGGCACGGCTCTTGAGGTTGAGCACAAAGATCCATTCACAGAAACAGCTGCATGGAGATTTTCACGTCTTGTTTTATTGCTGATTCTTATTTCGAGTGACGTACAAACTCCACTGCAGCAGCTTAGATCTGCAGATCAAACGGTTCCTGTGATTTCAGCCTGAGTGAGAAACCGAATGAGAGGTGATGGGAATCAGAGGAGGTTTCTGTGTGAGCGGGAAGTCGATGCAGCAGAGTCGCTGGATGACGTGAGCGGATTCTTGAAGAGATGCATGTTTAACTTGTGGGGGAAGACGAGTTGTGACTGTGCATGAAGCTGAAGACTTTGAACGACTCATTCAGGACGAGAGGAAACAGACACGACTCAGATTAAGGTTCGAACCAGCGTGAAAAAGAGTCGAGTCCGTTTTTCTGCTTCAGGCTGCAGGTCCTCGTCAGTTTGGGAAACAACACAGCAGCAGTAACACGATAGAAGCGAAGCTTGTTGCTGCTGGTCGACTTCACACAGACGCTCAGAGCTGAAAAGCTTTTTAGAGTTTCACTTCATGGATCAACTGATTCGCTCTCCAGATGTTGTGGAGAGTGATTGCTGGGGCTCCAGATGTTGGGCAGAGCGATTGCGGGGCTCCAGATGTTGGGGAGAGCGATTGCTTACTCTTAAAGAGTAAGATACAAATTCTGGGTTAAAGCTTCATAGAAAATTCTCTGTTACACATTATCTGTGGAAGTAGATTTACAGACTCTGTAATTTCTCATCATCACCACGACGATCGTCCTAATTCTGGGAAATATATTCATGAAACAAATGTCTGTGATTTTCTGTCGGGGGGGGGGGTCTCGGTCAAAGCTCAAAGACAAATGATGAAGCTGTTTCTTTCCAGCTCCTATAGAAGGTCTTTGTCGTCTGGCACTGATCCATCATGCTCTTGCAGTGAAGCCAGAGAGGAAGCAGAGTAAAGTGTAAAGTTTCCGTCTCTCACATAAGGTCAACAAGCAGAGAATCATTTCAGAGGAAAAGAGCAAATCCACGTCCTGCTTCTTCTGTGACGTGTTTGAAGGTCAAGACCAAAGTCGAGCACCTCGGCCAAAGACGGAGAAAATCAATCTTTATTCTGTCGGCAGCGCGATGACTCCGTTACCATAGAAACAGTCTATTTATATCAAGGATGGTTGGTGGATCAGTTCTCGGATGACATAGAAAGTCCTTGTGAGGACGCGGCCGCAGAGGACGGTCATCGTGGGTTTTTACTACAACTCATCCATAGGTGGACGTAGATGTCCTCCGTATTTAGATCTATTCCCCCTTATCTCAGCTGCATCTCTGTACGACAGAGTACAAAGGCCATATTGAAGAAAATACAATTCTTCGATTTTGAGAATAAAGTTGTGATATTACCAGAATAAAGTTAGAACTGAAGTATCTATAATTATGACTCTCACCTAAGTTATTTTGTAGTACGACTTTATTATTGTAAAATTATGACTTCATTTATGACTGTGTCTGACTCGCCCTAAAATTATTGTCTATAAAATATAGAAAGAGCTTGTGATCTATATCCTTCGGAGCCAAAAAGTAATTAATCACCACATGGGGCTGCAGGGGGCGCTGTTGCTCAGTAACGGTTACATGGTGTTGCTTTAAATTGTTCGTTTCAGGCTTACTTTCTGAGGACGTCAACAGAACCGCAGAGCTGCACCTGAACGTGTCGTTAAATACACCAACAGTGAGTTTTTCTGATAAGTCAAACTACGAGCGTCTTCTCCCTCCCTCCCTCCCGCCACGCTGCAGGTCAAAGGTCGGCCGCAGCAGCAGTATTCCTGCAGCTGTTTGGGATTCAGTCCTTTACTCAAGGACACTTCAGCAGAGAGCAGGGCGTCGACCCCGAGCTTCAAGTCATTAATCACGTCGCATCCTGCAGCTTCAGAGAAAATCTCCAGGAAAGGTCGAACAGGGCAGTGAAAACTAAAATCCTGTAACATTGAACAAACCACATCCCACAGAAAATATAAGGAAATAACCGTTTATATTTAAAGTAAAGAGAGTGGGCGTCCTTTGTCTTCACAGGCTGGAGCTGGATGCTTCCCTTTATGTACAGATGCATTGTGCACAGACAAAACACGCAGCCGTAGCATTTTACTCCGAGACTCGATGAATGTACAAATTAATGCAGGAGGTGGCGCCGTCGTCTCAACATCACGGAATCTGGTTATGAAACAAAGTCACAGGAGTTCAGTGGGAAAACTATTGTATAAACGTTCCTGTTGAGTTGATAGACGTATATTTAGAGATGAAGGGATATTTCACACCGGAGAACAGTCAAAAACAGCAGCAGATACTTTAGCTTAAGAATCGACTGAAGCGATCGACTCTTGCGACTCTTGGTTGCAGGAGTTTTTCATCTGTTCCAGAATTAATCTTCACACGACCTTGATAAATTCTACATCGTTTGAAAGCTCTGAGTCGTCTGGTTATATCTGTGCAGAGAGTTTTAGGATCGTATCACTGCAGCAGCGGTCGTCAGAGAACTCACTCAGATGGATTGTGATGGTTCCTACAAAGACAAACTAAAACGTACAAGTCGGTTTTTGGTTGTAAAACTAAAAGACTAAGACACAGACTTTCAGCCTCTTTCAGCTGCCGACGCTTAAAGAATTGAAATGTAAAGTGTTTAGAAAATCAAAGCTATTCTGTCCAGGTGAAATATTGCTTTAAAAAAAAAAACAGAGTGAACTGACTCATATTAAAGTTTATGAAATGTATGAAAAGAATGAAGAAATATTCATATTGTTATTCTGTGGCCTGAGAAAGATGTTGTTTGACTGTTTGTGGATCGAAGATGTGAAACTTTTACAATCAGTGAACGTGACGTTGAGCACAGAACAAAAGGCTCAGTGAACATTAAAGGGATATTTCACTTTTATATTGAAGCAGTTTTCTACCGTTTCTCCTCCTGATCAAAGAAAAGAATCAAAGTGAAGCGCAGAGCTCTGGTTTGACAAACGTCGTGAAGAGCACAGTCACTGTTCAGTGTGTCGTTCCAATGTCATCGTCTGACCTGTGTTCCTTCTGTCATTTTATAATACGAATCAACTGCGCCCAGATATATTCCTCTTTAAATCAAACAAGGATGAATGTAGGAGTTTTGAATGTTCAATTAAATAAATATTCTCGCTATAGAAAGTGATCAAACATATATAAATATATCAGTGTGGGCAGGCCCGTCTTTTATCTGTGGTCGACTCTCTTGGTGAAGGCGAGCGCTGCTTCGTGTGCTTCAGGTCGTGAACCTGCATGTTTTTCACGTGTGACGCTGTAAAGATGCGACTGTAACGGACATGCTGATTTTTAAATATGATTTGGTTAACGTGAACAATAAAAACAAATCTGTTTTGCTGTTGTTTGTAATCTGTCGTTCTCTCTGGTCGTTTCTCTCATAGACCCCAGTTCAACGTAGAATTTGTATTTATTGATTTAAGATTTAAAAGAGGACAAGGAGCCAAACGAAGCTTCTCAAGGAGATTGTTCCAAAAGGTACAGAAGGAAAGTAGAAAATAAAGAATCCTTACACTTGGATTAAAATTATATCCACAGAACCTCCTTTTATTTCAGTTAAAACAAAACATTTTTGTTAATTCATGAAATGTGTTTGGATTAATTTGTCCACACCATATATATAAATCTTTATGATGTAAAACAGTTCAACAGCAGCACAAACTATACAAGAATATTCTGTAATATATGTAATATAGCAAAAGTCAAAAAATAAATAGAATGTAGCCGGTGGACATGGACTCAAGTACAAACGTTAGGGTTATTAAAGCTGTCAAATAAATCCGATGGAGTATTTTCCTACAATTAAAGTTGGGTAGTATAAAACATGTAAGATCAAAGTACACAAAGTATATCTGCATCATATGAAGTATTGTAGTAAATGTATGAGCACTTACTTGTTTTTCATTCATAGAGTTTTAAAGAGAAATGAACATGAAGAGTGAGGGAAGCAGCAGATGAACATTTTATTCATCAGGTTTAAATAGATCGGCTGAAAGTGAAAAACCACATCAGCCCATCAACCGACGTGACGAGCAGCACCGCTGTGACCAGAGCGAGGACGCCCTGTGGTGTCTGCCACCGGATCTGTTTACCTCCCAGCATGCACTGGGAAAAGCAAAGAGACCTGTGGAGGTGGTGGTTGTTTGTCTGAGACCTGCAGGGAAATAAAAATGTGTTGAGCTGAAAGTGATGAGAGGAGCTGCAGCGTAAATAAAAAGAAATAAATGGTTTGTTTGAGGCTGATAAATAAACGACAGACAAAGTGTTGAAGAGGAAAATCACAGTGAGAAAAACAAAAGAATAGGAAAGAATTAAAGAGAAGGTCGAGAGTTAAAGGACAGAAGAGGAGGAGGATGAATAACATCTACCTCATAGAGGAGGCAGAAGACAGGTGATAAAGTGAAAGGGTTCAAAGGATTCATGAAGGAGAGAGGCAGGAAAGGAAGGAAAGAAAGATGAAGACTAAAAGACATGAAAGAACAACATCGATTGATAAATAGAGACGAAGAAGAAGACGAAGAAAAGACAAGAACATAAAGTCTGAGATTTTTATTTGGGCATTTTGACACAAGATCTCTCATCATCCTTGTTTTTAAATGAACAATCCAAACTGAAAAACGTCGTAAGAACCAGATTTCAATCTTTTCTAACAAG